>PVLC010012915.1:0-36495 GCA_004027655.1 Graphiurus murinus
GGAGGAGGAGGAGGAGGAAGAAGAAGAAGAAGAAGGGAAGGAGAAGAAGGAGGAGGAGGAGGAGGAGAAAAGAAAAGAAAAGAAAAGAGAGGAGAGGAGAGCAGAAGAGAAAATTCAAGTAAATTAGGAAAGATTCCAGTAAAATAGTAGAAGGGGGTTTGGGGAGGGAAGTGAGGTGGAAAAGGAGGAGACTTGATGAAGGTATTAGTTCAAACAATTCTGTGTATATTCATGAAGCTATCAATGCCAATTTCAATATTATGAGTAGGGAGGAGGAGGGAGTAGGGTAGGACCTGGGGAGAAATATACCGTGTATTCATTGCATGTATGTTTCTATTGCACTAAACCTTAATATGATGTATAGTTACAATATACCAAAAAAGTATATATAAAAAGCAAATAACCCAATCAAAAAATGGGCAAAGAATCTAAATAGACACTTCACAAAAGAAGAAATACAAATGGCCAATAAATGTATGAGGAAATGTTCCACATTGTTAGCAATCAGAGAGATGCAAATCGAGATTTCAGCTAACTCCAATCAGAATGGCAATCATCAAGAACACAAAGAGCAACACATGCTGGCGATGGTGTAGACAAGTGGGAACTCTAATACATTGTTGGTGGGAATGCAAATTAGTGCAACCACTTTGGAAAACAGTATGGAGGATCCTTAGAAGAATGGGAATGAACCTACCATATAATCCAGCAATACCACTTCTGGGTATCTACCCAAAAGAATGAAAACCAAACTATCAGACCGATGCATGTATATCTATGTTTATAGCTGCACAGTTTACAATTGCCAAACTATGGAAGCAGCCAAGATGTCCATTGACAGATGAATGGATTACAAAACTATGGAATATGTACACAAAGGAATTTTACTTAGCTATAAAAAAGAACGAAATCATGTTATTTGCAGGGAAATGGATGCAACTGGAAAACATTATGTTAAGTGAGATTAGCCAATCACAAAGAGTAAAGAAGCATATGGTCTCCCTAATATGCGGATGCTAGGGAGAAGATGGGGCATAAGAGGGTCTCCAGATGGAAAAGGAGAGACCCTTGATAAGCAAAGAAGTTGATTTAACCGAAGGGGATGGATGGGGGAGCACCCTAATGTATATCAAGGTCACTCACTAGACTGAACTTGAGAGGGAGGAAGGGCAAGGGAACGGGGTGTGAATTTGGAGAAGGGGTCAGATGAGAAATATGGGCACATATGTCATTATCAATTTGTATCTAACAAAGATGTATGCTTACAATGCTCGAATAAAAAAAGGAAAGAGAAAATCAGATTCAGTTTCCTTTACTCATAAGTATGGGTATCTTTAATAAAAACATATCTTAAGTTGAAGACATGGAAGCAGTTTTTTTTTTTATCATACAATTGTATTAGCACCCTAAATAATAAAATCCTCAAAATTTGTTTTTGGTGTTACTGGTTTTGATGTGGAAGACAGACGTGTGTGGGTGTGTTTCTTTTTTAGAGCATATTTACACCTGAATACAAGTCTGATGATTTATGACATTGATAAGATATGAGGGACAGAAAATGAGAACAAAGTGTTTTAGGCTGACTCTGTACTTCTGGTCTGTGGTGTCCACACACTTAGTAGAGAAGGAGGGTGGATTTGTAGAAATATGAACATGGAGCTGGGTGTGTTGGTGTATGCCTGTAAGGTCAGTTACTTGGGAGGTTGAGGTAGGAGGATTGCAAATTTGAGACTAGCTAGGGTAATTTAATTAGACTTTGTCTAAGAAAGAAGAAAGAAAGAAAGAAAGAAAGAAAGAAAGAAAGAAAGAAAGAAAGAGGAAGGAAGGAAGGAAAGAAGGAAGGAAGGGACATGCTAGTTAGCAAATAAGTGACAGACTAGAGGTGGGTTGTTGGAGAACTCATTTTCCTTTCCCCATCTGCTTTTTATGAAAACTCAGTGATCCCAACTCCACTTGCACCTTTTAACCTAATTTAAAAAATTCCTCTTATCTGCAATCTAGTGACTTACTGAAGGTAAGGATAATGAAGTGATAGTCTTTTGTTTCTCATCTTCTGCACTCCTAGGACACAGTGACCATCATTTCCTGCCATAGCCCCTCAACAGATGTGTGATCTTAATTAGGCTTTTCATCCCATTTTGGCTCTGAAAAATAAGACCAAAGAAACTAATCTATATCTGAGTGTTAAGTCCTGAAAAATAGCAAATTTCGACATTTCCCCTGTAGATAAATCTGAAGTAAGGTAATTTCATCATAATCTATCCAGGAAATATAAAGACAATAAGAGAAAGGAGTTTAAAAAAAAGGTGAAATAAAATACTGAATTAAAGTTCTTCTTTAAAATGTTCAGGAGTTTGATTTGAGAATTGGGTAAAGGTGCAAGTGGATGCCTTTGAAAGGGGCCAGCAAGAGATACAAAGAGCTAGTGTGTGGTGAATATCTTTTGATGAGAAGAAACAAATTCAGGTATCTGTGGTAACACTCTATTTGTCTTCTTGTTTCTCTCCTCAACCATCCTACAATCTACCCAGAACCACCAGAGAAAAACCACTGCACAGTCATCATCTTGCCCCAAGTTTATCTCACAGAACTGACCTGAAAATTAAAATGGAAATGATTCCACTCTCAGTGTCTGATCCTGACCCTTGCTGAACATCAGATGGACACCAAAAGACCTCCTTAGTCGTCTTTGATTTGGGGAAGGCTAGCTGGAGTCTCACTCGGAATCCAGTCATCTTTGATTTGGGGAAAGCTAGCTGGAGTCCCACTCGGAATCCTCCCTCTTTATTAACCAGCCTGAGCATTCCTTCAAAATGACTTCTGAGAAAAAGGAAAAGTGTGGTTGTTTTTATTACAATATTAAACAAATCAGTTAATAGTTACATTGCAATCCTAGAATAATGACATTTAAAATTCTTTTCTGTCAAAAGTTGGAAAAGGTGTTTCCTTGCAGAGTTGAAACTGAGAATTCTGTCCCCCGTTCATAGACGGGGTGTAGAGCTCGGGAGGTCGCCGTGGCCACCATTTTGAAAGGCTTGACATTTTAGAACTGCGGATTGCCAAGGGTTTTGAGGAGAAAAGTCTATGTGAAGCTATTGATACTCAGTTCTGAGGTTGTGTGGCCTGGAAATTTCCATAACTCTGAGTTTTGAAGCTATCAACACAGGGGGTGATTCGAATTCTGTTTTGTAGACTCTTGATACACTTACTGAAAAAAAAATCACATTAGTAGAGCTCATCCACTCCCATGGTGCCCAGGGAAGAATTTCAAGTTTCTGCAACTCTCCAATTATAATTTTTCTAATTTCCCCTGAATATACAAGGTTTCATTCTTTCCACAAGTATTTATCAATAGCTACCCTGTAATATAACCAGAAATTTGTGATACCTTTGAGATACTTAAAGGCTGAATTATTTTCCTTTCTAAAATAATAATAATAATAATAATAATAATAATAATAATAATAATTTTAAAAAGCTGCAATTTCTGTTTCATGTCAAGTCCATCTCCATCTGATAGGGTAACAGCCACCGTTGTGTGGCTAGATCTCTTGCAACATTTGAAATCTCTTAAACTGTTGTCCAATATTTTTAATTCTCTGCTTTTTCACACCTTCTTGTGTCTCAAGCTCCAATTCCCTGGGGTAATCCACCTCAGCATTTCCTTCACTTTCCCCAGCCACACCCTCTTCATAACTGTCATCTCTCTTAATGGTAGGGTTTTCTTCCAGCCCTCCCTGGGCACCATCCTGTACACAGAAGCCAATGGGCCCTGTGATTCAAACACCCAAATGTTTTTCATAAGTTCTGCTCCATGCCCAGTAACGTCTCATTCTGGTTTAATTCACTATCCCTCGCCCGTTCTGTGACCCTCACCTACTGATCCCGTTTCTTCTCTCCCTTCCCTCTTAATGACAGTGTGCACTGCAGATGGGTCTCTTGCTCAGATGGGTCTCTTCCTTACTCCTTTGTCTACAGATAAGCCCTAAACTACATCTTCATCTTCTGGCCATAACCTCTAGTTGTGTTCACATCTCCTATGGTTCCATGCATAAAGCCATTGTAATTATCAACCTAGAAAAGTGCTCTCTGCAACCAAGCCTTACTCTTGACAGCAATGCTTTTTATTTTCATTTTATGTCCCTCAAGTTCTAGGTCAAGTGTCTGATTCTTCATGAAAGCCTCTAGCAGACCTCCTATGACAACCCCTTACTGTGAGTAGACCCCTGCCATCCTCTGTTTGTGGGTGTATTATATGTGCCTGTGGCCGGAGTACACATTTCAGGTGCTTTATGCGTCTTCTTTTCTCACAGTGACACGTAAAGTGTCACTTTATGCCAAGTAGCTTCTGAGAATATTTGTTGAATTAAAAGATAAAGGAAACGAAGAAGAATGAATGAATCCAAGATAATACATGAAGTTCAGTAAGATACAAAGTAAAACCCTGAAGTCAGAATGTGGGTTGGAATCTAGCCTTGTAGTAGCTGTGTGACTTTGGGTGCATTACTTAGCTTCCCTGTGCCTTTTACTGTCACTCATAAAATGAGTGCAAGGACAGTGCAAGTACATCTCTCATGGAGTTATTGTCAGGAGTAATTATATTCTCACATGAAAGTCAGAATAATGCCTGGAGCAGAGTGGAGACCCACACACATTAGTGATCACTAGGCTCTTGCTATTACAGATGTGAAAGGAGTGTCATCTTTGCATAAACTGGAGCAGTGCAGATGTTTCCTGAGAAGGTCGGGCAGGAGTCTGGGTCTTGAGTGATGGTTCAAAGGATGGGACATATCATGCTTTGTTTTCTTGAAGATCTCCTCAGAGTCCATCATCAACACAGCACTATCCCTTGTCAACCATAAACATGGCACCTTTTTCAACCCTGAGTCCTTTTATTAATTAGAACAGCAATCATTTTCTAGGATCCTTTGTGACAGGGCACTTCTCTCTCTACTATACTGGCTCACATTTGAAGCAAGAGCCATGAAGGCTGATTTCAGGGATGCCTCCCTTTGCCTCCTGGTCTCCTGCTGCCAAAAACCCTCTGCTCTGGGTCTTGTCTGGCTCTGCTCAGGAAACATCTGCAAGGACGGATTCGCAATGACACATTTTCGGCTTCAGACAGCCTGTCCTGGGGCAGCCTGGTGGGCCCACCTCCTTTAGAACTGTGTGTGGGGAGGCTGAGGAAAGAGAACTGGGACTGGGTTTGTCACCTGGGGCACAGAGGGCTCAGATGACGTGATCCTATTGTCTAAAGGACAGCTGTCTGTTGTTCTGTTCTTTTTAGTAAAATAAATAAAGCCGCCTGTTTCTATGGTAATGTCTGAGCCCCCAGAGTCCCACCTGGTAACGTCTGATGCGCCTGATGGTCCCACCTGGACTTGGGGTCCGGGCTCTCAGCCTAGGAGGGCTAGGGGCATGTGGGAGACTAATTATTTGCACAGCTCCAGCCAGATGAATAGCTGTGGATAGGGAACTTCCTGGAGCTGGCTGGGGGAATACTCCGCCCATGCAGTTTGATTACAGGGGCTGTTTTGAAGTGCATTGTTGTGACTCCCAGAAGGGAATGTCGTTGGATGGACCAGGTTGTCCTCATAAGCTAAGCATGACTCACTCGCTGTACACCTGAACACTCAGCACAGATGAGCAGGCCCAAGGGCTGCTCCCAAACGCTCAGCTTCCTGCACCCGGCCTGTTTCCTGATTCTCTTCCGGCGTTTGTCATTCCTGGGGTGAATGGGTTCAGCTTGGGTTGAGGCGAGTGAAGATTTTGGAAGGTTTCTAACTGCTGTTTCCACCTCTGGTGTGTATGAACCTTGGAGGGCAGGTGTCCTTGCCCTGGTGGCTCTGGAACCATTGGTTTTCCTTTGGAGACCCGGAAGGTAGAACAAGCTGTGTTTTCTGAGATGTTTTATTTTAACTCTGTCCAGGCACTATACTGAAGACATTGGAGGGTATTTCTTAAAGGGAATCAATGAGAGTATGGGAGTGAAAGGCTTGATGGGCTGGTCAACAGATGATTTGTAATCGAGGATGAGAAAAAAGAGGCCTGAGTGCCTGGAGCTTCTGCGGTTATTTCTAAATGTGTGCCAAGGCGCCCAACCCCACTTACATCCCAGCTTAGATCTTCTGCAGTGGGCTTGATGCTTTGATATGGAAATGTGCACATTGATCCTGCTGGAGGATCTGGAGGCCTCTGGGGACCCCAGGACTCAGGGAGCCAGTCTCAGGTTGAAAGTGGGAGAGGGGAACTCATCTGGCTGGTTTCCACTTCCTTCACACTTGTGTCTGAAGTTTTATTTCTCTTCCGGTGTTCTCTTTCCTATCTTGCATTCTTTCCAGTGCTTAGGGAAATCTCTCTCTTTTCAAAAGCAAAATAAACAAAGTCACGATCCAGGCTACCCTGCTTCTAAAAATACATATGGGGGTAAAATAGAGAAATCTTGAAACTGAAGTGTGATTCAGGAGATGGATAATTCAGTAATGATTATTAATGATTATGAATAATTCAGTGGTAGGTAGATGCTGCCTGCTCTCTGGTGGCATTTAGATTCACTAAAAGAGGACCTCGGACACGGTGGCAGGTCCCAACGCCAAGACCTAGGAAATTTACCTAAGAAAATCACCAGGGGCCTGTCATTGCCTTTCCTTAGAGCAGGAGATGTCGCACATCTGAATTCCGAGGCTCTTAAATAATGAAACTAAAGGTTGTTTCTCAAAGTACAGCCTTCATTTTGGGAGAATATGCCATTATTCTAACTATGGGATTTGAATTTTTCTGGGACAGCTCCTTGGAAAAAACTACAGGCAAGGTACTATAGTCACTGTGTCCCCTCTCCTGTGTGCTGTTAAGGCTCTAAGCTAATATGTGAGACCACCACCAACAACAAAAAGTTCATCTCACAATTCAAAATTAAGCTATGAATAAAATTAATAAATGCTTAATGTATTCATGATTATACCAAATAGCCTGTAGCAATTGAACACAGAGATTGTCTTGTTTTCTTTTTTCCTGCTTCATTAGGTATAGTTGACAAATAAAGGTGAATATACTTACAATGCACAACATGATGTTTTGATATATGTGCATAAATAATGGGAAACAATTACCAGCAAGACAGCTAATTAGCCTATCCCTCACCTCACTTAGTTACCTTTATTTTTCTCTGTGTGTGTGTGTGTGTGTGTGTGTGTGTGTGTGTATGTGTGTGTGTGTTGAGAACATTTAAGATCTACTCTAAAGTATACAATTTGATTTGGCATTGTTATAGTCAGCATGGTGACTATAAGTTTGGTTACCCAGAACTTATTCATCTTGTAACTGAAAGTTTGTACACTTTGACCAACATCTTCCCATTTCTCCTTCTACTCACCCCCTGGCAAACACCATTCTGATTCTACTCTCTGTTTCTATAAATTCAAATATCTTTAGATTCCACCTTTAAGTGAGATCATCCAATATTTGTATTTGTCTGACTTATTTCACTTACCATAATGATGTCTATGCTTCATTTACATTATTGCAAATGGCAGGGTTCTCTTCATTTTCATGGCTGAGTAATATCCCACTGTATATATACAATTTCATTCCTCCCTCTCCCTCCCCCTTCTCCTCCTCTTCCTCCTCCTCCTCCTCCTCCTCCTCCTCCTCCTCCTCCTTTTCTTTCTTTCTTTCTTTCTCTTTCTTTCTTTCTTTCTTTCTTTCTTTCTTTCTTTCTTTCTTTCTTTCTTTCTTTCTTTCTTTCTTTCTTTCTTTCTTTCTTTCTTTCTTTCTTTCCTCTTTCTCTCTTTCTCTTTTTGAGAGGGACTCTGACTATGTTTCCTTGGCTGGCTTTGAACTCCTCAGCTCAAGTGATCCTCTTGTCTCAGCCTTAAAAGTAGTTTGCTTATCCATTCATTCTTTGGTAGATATTTGGGTTGTTTCCATTTCTGGGGTATTGTGAATAATGCTAAAATGAACACAGGAATGCAGATATCTGTTTGACATTCTGATTTCATTTGCCTTGAATATAGGCCCAGAGGTAAGATTTGTAGATCATGTGATAGTTCTATATTTAATTTCTAAAGAAACCTTCATACTGTTTTCTACAGTCTTTATGCTAATCTGTATTTCCTCCAGCACTGTGCAAGGGTCCCCCTCCCTCCACATCCTCACCAACTCTCGTTATCTCTTGTCTTTTTTTATAACAGCCATTCTAACAGAAGTGAGCTAACATTTCACTGTGACTTTAGTTTGTATTTCCCTAACTATTAGTAAAGTCAAGCATCTTTTCATGTGCTCAACTCTTGGCAGGGATTATCTGTAACTATCCACAGCCTGCATTTCCATAGAGTCTGTCTTCTTGAAGTTCCCCAGACCTCACATGCTTTCTTATTCCCATCTGTTTACACACTCCATGTCTCCTGGGACTCTTCTGGGACTGATGGCTAGCATTCTCTGTCTCACTTACCTGGTATCCTTGGATATTTAGTGCCATGTTACAGTAATGTGAGCATCTGATATATGGCAAATTCTCAGTAAATATTAGCTATTTTAAAGACACATATCCTGCTTTTCTCTAATTTTTCTCTTTATTTGTCTCATTTACCACTTTTCTGTGACCATATTAAGAGCAAGGGCCATATTCATTTATCTCCATTCTTGAAGACCAAGCATAGTGGTAAGGACATAAGATAAGCTCATTAATTGTATGGTGACTGGATGAAGGAATGAACGAGTTAACAGGTAGTTTGTTTCAGAAACTCCTCAGACTTAAGCCAGGTTCTTCCATTTTTCTAAACTTATACAACTAACTGATCCACAGTTAATAACAGAAGATTAAGCAGCATGTTTTATAAATTCTAGCATTAGGACCCTCTGGAATTCAACCACCCTGGTTTTCCCATCCCCTCCTTAATGACACACATGAGTTCAAGCTCTGTTTTTCTATGACAAAGTCTATGTGGACTGGACCATGATCTGAGGATCCAGTTCTGGGCTCAGATCTTGGCTCTTTCTTTCCATATAACGTTGGGGGAGTAACACAATGAAATGGTCCCTCATAACCTTTATCACTGCTCCCAATTGTCTCATGTCCTTGGCACCTGTCTTCTTCTGAACCTGTGTACACTGCTCAGGGACCAGAACCCACCGTGCCTGGAACTCGGCCTGGACACCGGGAGCTGCTCATTGATAGGGCTTGTCAGAATTGCTGTCGTAGACTGGGTGAAACACTGAGTTCCATTTCTGATACTTGGCAAGGGCAGTACCCACCTGGACGGCTCCATAGCATCCTTGCCTCCAGTCTCGCCTCCCTTCAATTCACTTTCCCCTGGAGAGCAAGAGTTTTACTGTGTTGAGAGGCAGTGTCCTGCATCAGCCAGTATCTTCTGGATAAAGGCCATGCTCTTTGGTGTGACACTTAAGGCCACTTGTGGTCTGGGCTGTACCCGAAGAGGCATGCTCACCTCCTGCTCCAGGTGTGCTATCCTCCAGATGGATGGCCTTCTGAGCCGCCCAAAGCCCCTCTGTTCTCTGTCTCTTTGAATAGGCTGTTGCCTTTGTCTGTTAGGCTTGTTTAATTCTTAGCCCCTAGAGTTTGCCATTATTAAAAACTCAGCTCTGATAGCATCACCTTGCAAAGACATTTTTTTATATTCTCCTGGCAAGTTTAGTCTCTATGCACATCTGTGTGTGTGTGTGTGTGTGTGTGTGTGTGTGTGTGTGTGTTGTATATTCTTACATCAGGCTGTACCATTTTATTGCATTTATTAGCACCACCAAACTGAAAGCTGTATTGTAATTATTCTTCTGATGAATTATCCTGACACCCAGTAAATATGAATAAGAATAGGCTGCACCTTGATGTCTATCTTTGTTGGGGTAATGAATCCGTGAATGGATGAATGAGGAAATGAATATTTTTTTATGTTACACAAACTTCTTAGTTTGAGTGGAGTGTGTTTGCTTGACTACACAAGTCTGTGCATGTTTGTGGGCTTAACAAGGACTCTTTGGTGATAATGTCCTTTTCACAGTTTCTTTTACTTTTTTGCATATTTATTTCTCTGACTGTATGATTTTAGCTTTATATAGGATAGGTTGAAAAACTGGGTAGAGAGAACACTGTTTTGGTCCTCTTTCTTATCCCTGTGAGCAAAATACCTGACAAGAACAGCTTAGAGGAGGAAAGGTTTATTGGAGTTTGTGGTTTCAATCCATAGGACTGACTCCCAGGCATAAAATGTGGAATATTTATATATATATATATATAAGTAAATATATATATATATAAATAAATATATATATGGCCTTAGGGGAAATATATATTTATATTTATATTATATTTATATTTATATTATATATATATTTCCCCTAAGGCTGTACCCCCAGTGACCCACCTTCTCTGGTCACACCCTACCTTGCCACCCAATAAATTCATTATTAATCGGCCAATGGGTTTATCCACTGAGGCCATTAGAATTGTCATGATTCAATTATTTTACCTCTGAACATTTCTGCATTGCCCATACATGAGCTTTTCCTGAGACATTCTAGAGGCAAACCATAACAGACACTGTTCTTCTCCAGGGCTAGAAATTGGGGCCTACCCCGTCTCCCTTTACCTGTAATTAAGGGTGTGTCTGTTGGGGCGGGGTGCTCAATCTTGGCATTTCATTCTTTTGTGCTCGTCTGAGCAGTAGAGATAGCCTCATCTCTGTGGCTCACGCTTCCAATGTCCCTCCTCTACCCAGGGAGGCCTGTCCCGGTCAAGGTAAGATAAGGAGTGAAGGGATTGCTCGGGGACAGGAGAGTTGGGCCATGCTCCCTCAAGCCACTTCTGCCTTCTGGGCCTCCGTGTCCTCATTTATAAGTGGAGGGGTCGTCTGGTTCTGACATTCTGGAGTTACAGGATGACTACAGTGCTGATAAGGGTGATGGAGGGACTGTGATATCCTTTGGAGGGGGGTCAGTGGTGAGCTCAGGTCCTCGAGGCAATCCCCTGCCCCCTGTGGCCTGAAATCAAAGAGGGCACATTTTGCTAATGCGCCTTATCAGCCCATCAGCTCTGGGAACTAATTCCACGGGGCGATCACAGTCACTGGGCCTCCAGTGTGAGGAGATGCGATCCCAGGAGCAGCTGCCCTCTGACCCGCTGGTCTGCCTGCACATTACTCACCCTGTCACCAGTCCTGAGACTGGCCCGTGGCCTGCTGGGCGCTCCACAGTCAGAAGCAGCAGCTGGGCCAGGATGAAACACAACGCTTGCTTGCTGCACAAGAGGGCAGGGGTGGGGACTGTCACACTGGAGGGGGACAGAGCTCGGGCCAACCACACAGGCACACACAGCTCGTGTGTTCAGGGACACACAGGCGCATCAGGATCAGAGACACGCAAAGCGCCCACATGGGCCCTGGGGAGAAGAACGTCTGGCTGCTGGTCCCCAAATGCTAGGAATAGTTCACAGCTTTGCCAAACCTAGCAATGGAGGCACAGGGACAATGCTGGCTGGTGTGTTGGTGGCTCCGGTCTCTTTTGCTTGTGTTTTCCATTCATGGCAGAGCTCTGGTTGCAATAATAAACACAGGGCAGCCCGAGTCGAGTCTCAGTTCCTGACAGTCTTCATAGTGAGAGAGATCAAGCATCACCCAGAGGCAGCCTGGACTAGTGCCCTACTTAATAAGGACCCTGTCCCAGCAGATGGAGTCTGGACCGTCCTCCAGCAACTGTGAGTCTGGAGGGCTGAATAATGAGTCCTTCCAAACGAGATTTGTGCTTTTGGTAGATGTATACCATCACATTCACGAGAGAATAAATGACTGGTAGAAAGGGAAGATGCGGAGATAGGGCAAGCTAAGCACTGAGGGAAGGAGGAACGTAGGTGACTTCGCGGCAGAATAAATGCAAAGCCATACACTGTACTGTTTTTAAGTAGAAACTGAGCTTTGCAATGGTCTGGCGACCTTGAGCAGGTTCCTAATCACTCTGAACCTTGGTAGTCTCATCTGCATGTAGAAAGTGGAAGGAGCTAAGACTTGGGAGGTGAGACAGGAGGATTGCAGGTTTGAGGCCAGCCTCAGCAACTTAGTGAGATCCTGTTTCAAAATAAAAAGGGCTGGGGATGTAGCTCAGAGGTTAAATTCCCAGTACCAAAAAAAAAAAAAAAAAAAAAAGAGTGGAAGACACATCCTATAAAATTAGGTTTGAAAAGTGGAAAAAAGGGCAGTCACAGAGGCAGAAAGCTATCGCTTTTTCCCTTCACCAGTGTATAGTATGATTTAGTGCATCAGTGTACACAGAAGGTGATCTTTCTACAGAGGGCAAGGCAGGGGTACAGAAAAAAAATGGTAAGAAAAGAAATCCGAGAAAACACAAAAATACCATATTTCTGGAAGGGATATGTCTGCCTCCCCTGATATTTGCCCACAAGAGTGGGGGTTTTTGTGTGGATTTATGGCAGTCCCGGCTGCACATACCTTTAGGCTCCAAATCCTAGAGAACCTAAGGGGTAAAATGGAAACTAATCATCAACCATTCCATACTTTGAGAAATACAGAGAAAGAGACCCTAAGGGTGTCTCACCAAGTCCAACACCATTGGCTTCGACTCAAACCCCAGTCCCAAGACTGAACCACCTTTTGAGGCTGCAGCGCATTGTGTGAAAGCCCATAGTTCCTTGGTTGTTTTACCCAAACTCAGCAGGAACGTGCTCTCTCTCAAGGCGGCACATGCTGGGATAAATCAAAGCTGGTGGACTCTGCTTGAGGAGTGGCCGGTGAGACGCTTGCAGAGTGCCGTAAACAGGACGTGGAGGAAGTCGGGAGCTGGACTCTGGTTGTTAACCAGCCCCCCCCCAACCCCATTGTCAGGAAACGTGGGGAGCTGACTGCCACAGAGCACACAATGATGCGGCGGGAAGTGGCCTTTATAAATACACAGGGGTCAGGGCCAGGCCCGGCAAACAATAGGGAAATGATGATGGTGGGGAGTGGGTGGGAGAAGGGGATGATTCCATCAATGACAATAACTGAGCCGGGTGGGGGGGGGGCAGGGGCTGGCAGAGGGAGGCCTGGAGGTTGCAGATCAAACAATACCAATTTCCAGGTGACTCAGTAGCCATAACAGAGGGCAAGGGGTCCGTAAATAGTCTACGCAGGTCCCATTGTTCCTTCCAGAACCTCTCCCTGCCTCTACGTGTGGAAGACCTCAGTTTTCTCCACTTACCAGAAGCTGATCTGAGTGCTGAGTGGACACTGTTCCTCAGTGGGCTGTTGGGCTGTTGGGCCACAGTCTCTGTGTTCACCCTGAAAGGCAAACGGGCCTCAAGGGAAGCTGGAGGAGGCTGGTGTGCTGGGCAGAGGGGGAGAAGGCAGCAGACATCGCTTCCAGATTCAGTCTCCTGGGGATGGACCGAGCAGGATATCACCCTTCAGTTGCCCTGTGGGGTGATGCATTTTTATGCCCAGAACATAACCTTGCAAATGAGATTAAACATTTGAAAAGCTATGGGAAAGGTAGTAAACCCAAGTGGGATTCTCAGTTGCATGTCTAGCATAAATTACTCCTCGCTGGCCAGGCAGGTGAATGAGTGGGTATTTGCAAAGATGCCCAAAGGACCTAGAATGTTCTTTTTGCAGAACAGTTTCTAGATCTTTCCATGATTCTGTGGGAATGGGACAGACTGCCGGAGATCTTCAGGCTTCATTTCTCTTCATGGCTTGTCAGGGCCCCTATGAAAGGTGAAACTTATAGGACCAAGATTTTAGATAACACCGTTCTTTCTTTCCATCTTTGCCCAGTCATTGTCTGTGGAGCACAAATGGTTGCATGAAAATCAAAGAAAAATAAAGAAGAGGAGTTATCATCAAATGCCAGTTTTAGTCTTACCAGGTGTTTATAAAGGAATAGGGTGATTTCCATGGGGAAAGATATTTGTGATGTATGAATACGCCTCACACAGGAATGTCCTATGTATCAGCTTTTATTCTGTTTTAGAGCACTTCATCATAAACCTAATTGAATACCTAATTACATAATCAGTTATTTAATAAGGATCCCTTTCTCTAAAAGAAAAGTTTTCTGAAGACAGTCCCTGTGTCTCTCTGGGTTATTAGGTTTCCTAGTGCTCAGCGTAGTTATAATAACAGTTCCGCACAATGAGAAAGGTAGCTCATTGGCCCAGTTTTTGTGTTCCTGCAGCCAAGTCAGGAGAGTTCATTCAATAGGATGAAAAATTATATTCTAATAGAAAATAATATTGTATCCTAGTCCTTGGGAGGCTGAGACAGGAGGATCCCAGGTTTGAGGCCAGCCTCAGGAAAACATAGCGAGACCATGTTTTAAAACAAAACAGAACAGGGCTGGGAGTGTAGCTCAGAGGTAGAATGCCTCTGGGTTCAATCCCCAGTACTGTGGAGGAGAAAAAAGGAAAGCAGGAAAAGAATATTGTGAAAGAAAATAAGTATATTTGCCTTAAGAGCTAAAGCTCTACTCAGTACTTATCCATTTAATACATATTTATTATAAATTCTATTGAAGGTCCATGTATTTTGAGGGCCCAATATAATTGGCCTTTATTAACTACCGAGGAGTAGTGAACAGGAGAGAGTGTGCTCTCCGTAGACTTCTTTCCTAGGCTCAGACTCTGCAAGGAGCCAGCAGGGAACTGTGGTGGGGTGGGTGGTGGGTGGTAGGTGGTGGGTGAGTGGGGCACAGCTGTATTGGGGGCCTAAGTACAGTTCTCCAGGTCTGGGGAACTGAGGAGATACTAGGCTTGCTCTGCCAGGTTTGTGTCTCTACATCAGAGGAGCCATTGCTTATAAAGCTCACAGTGCATAAAACAAAGCAAGGCATTGTCGAAATCAGAGTCCCTTTAAGTGAAGTGAAAATGTAAGGAGGAAGTGTGTGTGTGTTTGTGTGTGTGTGTGTGTGCGCGCGCGCACGCGAGCGCTGGTTACTGGGGATCAAATACAGGGGATTCTATCTCTGAGCTATACCCTCAGTCTTATTTTATTTTATTTTTATTTTGAAACAGGATCTTGCCAAATTGCTAAGGGTACTATCAAATTGCTAAGGTTAGTACAAACCTGCAATCCTCTTGTTTCAACCTTCCAAGTACTGGGATAACAAGCATAATGTAAAATAAAAGTGTACCACCACGCCCAACTGAAAATGGCTAGCATTTAAATTTAAATGGAGGCTAAGCTGTTGTATATCGATAGTCACGTGTCACATAATGACAGTTTTGTAATGTGTATGATGGCTGTCCCGTAGGATTATAATGGAGCTGAAAAACTCCTGTCCCCGTGATGTCATAGCTACTGGAATATCACAGTGCAAGGCATTGTTCACGTGTTGGTGGTGATGCTAGTAAGAACAAACCTAGTGTACTGCTAATCTATAAAAGAATAGCATGAGCTGGGCATTAAGTATCCAGGAAAATAGAAAAATCACCATTCCAACATCCCAAAAAAGTCACTGAGCTCATGCCTTTAAACCCAGGACTTAGGCGTCTGAGACAGGAGGATCCCAGGATATCTATATCTATATATCTATATCTACCTGGATATAGATATATTTATCAATCATACCATAGAGCTTAGGTGGTCTGGCCATGTACTAAGATATACCATATATTCATTATTGTGTACAAAGTTCACACAATAATGAAATCACTGAATGATGTATTTTTCACAAAGTGTCCCCTTGGTTAAGCAACATGTGGTTGTATTTTAATACTTATTGCTTAAGACATACATTTAATAGATGTTGAGTTTTGAATTTCCATGAGAAGAGATTAATTAAAATACAAATTTAGAGCTTGCTAATGATACTCTAACAACATTAACCTTGATCTATTGCTGGTGAAATAGACACAGGCATATACTTTCTAGCAAGCAGTTTTGTATTAAGGTATATAGCCTTAAAATATTTATATTCTTTAGTCTTAAAATTAATGTTGAGAATCTTCAATGAAAACATGAACAAATTTTTTTTTTTTTTTTTTTTTTTTGCGGTACTGGGGATTGAACTCAGGGGCGTTCTACCTCCGAGCTATACCCCCAAGCCCTATTTTTTATTCTTTATTTTGAAACCGAGTCTCACTAAGTTGCGGAGTGCCTCACTAGGTAGCTGAGGCTGGCTGCGAACCCGGATCATCCGGTCTCAGCCTCCCGAATGCTGGGATTACAAGCGTGCGTCACCACGTCCGGCTGAACAAAAATTTATAAACAAAGAAATTTGCTGAGCATAGTGGTGCACGTCTGTGATCCAAGTACCTCAGAGGCTGATACAGGAGGATCCCAGGTTTGAGGCCAGCACACAGTAACTTAGCAAGACTCTGTTTCAAAATAAAAAATAAAATAAGGTTGGGGGTGGACTCAGAGGTAGAACATCCCTGAATTCAGCCCCATTGCTACAAGAAAGGAAGTTTATCATAGCTTTAGAAATAAGTTTGAAAGTAGGAAATACATTTTCTAGTAAGAGTTAATGTTTAATAAAATTACTGGTACAAACAAATGGTAGAATATTATGATGGCACTCATTAAATTAATTGAATTAATGACATTATTAAAACTAATTTTATGGCCATGCGTGATGGCACACACTTGTAATCCCAGTACGTGCAAGGCTGAGACCGAGGATCCGGGTTCTCGGCCAGCCTCAGTAACTTCATGAGGCCTTCCACAACTTAGTGAGACACAGTTTCCAAATAAAAAATAAAAATAGGGCTAGGGGTATAGCTCGGAGGTAGAATGCCCCAGGGTTCAATCCCCAGTATCGCGAAACAAAACAAAACAAAACAAACAAACAAACAACAAACAAACTAATTTTATGTATAATTTGGATCAGTGATTATTATTTTACAAAATGGAAAAATGCAGGATACAAAATTGCACATAGAATTTCTCAACTATGAAAAATACATATAAAAATAAAAACAACTGGAAACAATATAAAATATTAGTGGGTGGTATTTTCTTTTTCTTCATTTTTTTCTTTTTGTGTGATACTGGGGATTGATCCCAGGGGTGTTCTACCTCTGCTCTACACTTCCAGCCCTATTTCCCTCTTTTATTTTGAAACAGGGTCTTACTATGTTGCTGAGGGTCTCTTTAAGTTGCAAAGGCTGGCCTCGAACCAATCCTCCTGTCTCAGCCTCCCAAGTCCTGGTATTACAGGTGCACAACACCTGGCTCAGTGACTTTTTCAGGATGTTGGAATGATGGTTTTCTATTTTTCTTGACACTTTTAAAAAGTTCAAGTAATAAATCTGTTTGCTACAATCAGTTATATTCAGCCATTATAACTTTGCTTTGATAAGTTTAGTTTTCAAATTCCAATTTTAGATTTCTCTAACAATCTTTAGAAAGAATGAAGACAGAGAAAAGCAAGTAAGGGAGACAGTTACCCTCATGTAGAAGGAAATATTCTTTCATTTTTGGAAAAGATCATGAGGGAGTCACAATGCAATATTCAGAGAGTCTAAGCACATTCATACGGCCTGAGGAACGCTAGATCATAACATATTTATCATGTGCCTTATAGCCTAGATACAAGCAACACACCCAACTTTCCTCTCCCTGCCTTCTGACAAGCCATTGCAGGGAAAGAGAAGAAGGCAGAACACGTTTTTGTGCATGTCTTCAGCAGAGACTATGGGAAATCCATGTGGCCACCTGCGGTGAAATGTCCAGGGTCACTCTTGCTAGGCATTGCAGTGACTTTTGATAGGAGGTTTTCAGGTAGAAGTTTGTTCTCTTAAAGGGTGAGCCAACTACACTGAAACAGATGAGGCTGCAAGGATGAGGCGGTGGGGTTAGGATGGTAAAGAAATGAGACTAACTTTATTGTGCTCACCAGATACCAGGCACTGTTTTAGGTGGTTTTTTTTTTTTTTTTTTTTTGGTGGCAGAGGGGAATTGATCCCAAGGGCATTCTACCTTTAAGCTACATCCCCAGCCCTTTCTACTTTTTATTTTGAAAAAGGGTCTTGCTAAGTTGCTGAGGGTCTTGCTAAATTGCTGACACTGGCCTTGAACCTGCAATTCTACTATGTTAGCCTCCCAAGTACTGGGATTATAGCAAGTGGTGTTAGAGGTTTTATAGTGAGCACTCCTTTCATCCTTGCTGCAGACTTTTGAGTCAGATTTCCCAAGTCAGAGATACTGCTACCCCTAGGGGGTGGGGGAGATGCTAGAATGATCCTGGTGGGTGGTAGTAGCCTCTGGTGCAATCCTGCAATTGGGAGGGTTGAAAAAGAATAGGGGGTGGTACAAAGTGTGGTGGCAAACTTGTAATCCCAGTATTTGGGAGGCTGAGACCAGAAGCTACCAGATTTGAGGACAGCCTCAGCAATGGAGTGAAACTCTAATGAACTTAGGGGGGGAAAAAAAGAAGGAAAGAAAAGAATAAGGGGTGAGGGGGGTGGAAGCATCCAGGGAGGCACTGAGTAATTTTTTTTCTGAAAATGGGGTAGTCTGCTAACCAGTTTGGGGATCTATGAAATACTACCCTCATTTCATAGAATAGTAAACTGAGACAAAGATTGTCAAGTAAATTGCTCAACGTCTCAAGACTAGTGGAGAAATTAGGAACTGTATCTGGAAAATCTGGTTGAATTCTTTGCTTTTGCATCATAATATAACCCCTGACAGATAAAGGCATTGAATTATAATGAGGTGTTTGCATACTCATAGCCAAGTAAAGAGGGCACCTTCAGGAGGCCAGGAAACTGTACCTTAGTAGAAAATAGTGTTGAGAAAGCAAATAGGACATTATATATCCATGTAGTAAATATTTATTGAGGATATCCTGGAAACAGAGATGAAAGACTTGCTCTAGCAAGACAGACGAGTTAGTAAGCGATATGCTGAAGGTCACAGGACCTTTAATGGATTTATGAAAGACTTATGTAATTACACAGGCATTTTAATGTTTTGGGTTGTGTGTGCATGTGCGTGTGTGTGTGTGTGTGTGTGTGTGTGTGTGTGTGTGTGTGTTGGGGATTGAACCCAGGGGCATTCTACCTCCAAGTTATACCCCCAGCCCTTTTTTTTGTTTTCAGTACTGGGGATTGAACTCAGGGGCATTCTACCTCCGAGCTATACCCCCAGCCCTATTTTTTATTCTTTATTTGAAACAGGGTCTCACTAAGTTGTGGAGTGCCTCACTAGGTACCCAGCCCTTTTTATTTTTATTTTGAAACAGGGTCTCATTAGGTTGATGAGAGTTCACTACTTGCTGAGGCTGTCCCCAAACCTTTGATCCTCCTGTCTCAGCCTTCCAAGTACTGGGATTACAAACCTGCACCACCATGCCCAGTTTACATGGGCATTTTAGAAAAGACACTTTGAAGTTCTGAGCAACAACCAGGAGACTACAGAATCTGTAATAAATTTAATACAGGGACTATTTACAGAGAATGTGGCAGAAGGCTGAGCAGTGCCCAGGGCTGGCAGTATTAGGTAGCAGGTGCTTTTACCAGCTCCAGGCTGATGACCAGCAGAAGGGATGCTTACTAGGCCCCAGAGCAAGACCTGCATGAAAAAGCATGCCTGATGGACCAAGCCGTGGGTCCAGAATGCAGCCCAGTCCATGAGGAGCCCAGAGGCAGGTGATGGGGTAATACATACAGCACCCTCACTCTCCCACCTCCTCCAACCTCTGGCCAGTGCCTACCAACTGGCAGCCAGAGGGCCAGGCGTTCTGTCCTTGATACCTTACAAGTCAGTCTCCGTGTGTGTGTGTGTGTGTGTGTGTGTGTGTGTGTGTGTGTGTGTGCAGGAAGGAGGTGAATTGGAGGGTGTGTCTGGAAGATACTTAACTGAGTAGCCAGTGGAACCTGACATGGGTCCCAGGATTTGAGTATGGGTCATTATTTCTAGGTCCCTAGACAGAGAATATAAGAGGATATTGGGAGGTTGAGACAGGAGGATCACAGGTTCAAGACCAGTTGAATGAGGAAAACCATGATGAGTTCTGTTGGGAACACATTTTTGAAGTGTGTATAACAAATTCAAGTACAACTTTTGGAAGGTGGTTACTATATATTCAACTATGTTGAGGAATATGGACAACTGGTAGCTGCCACCAGTTTATATAGGCCAGCGCTAAAGCCATGGTGGTGCATGAGCTCAGCAGAGGAGGATGTGCAGAGCGATTTAAAGAGATGACTAAGAGCCAGATGCGGTAACACACGTCTGTGACTCCAGGACTTGGGAGGCGGAGACAGAAAGATCACAGGTTCCAGACTAGCCTCAACAACTTAGCAAGTCCCTCAACAACTTGGTGAGACCCTGTTTCAAAATGAAAAATAAAGCTGGGCATGGTGGATCACACCTATAAACCCATTACTTGGGAGGTTGAGACAGGACGATCATAGGTTCAAGACCAGTCTCAGTAACTTAGTGACAATCTCAGCAATCTAGGAGACCTCATTTCAACATTAAAAAAAAATTTAAAAAGGGTCAGGGGTGTAGCTCAGAGGTAGAATGCCCCTGGGCTCACTCTCCAGCACCTAAAAATAATAATTATATTGATAATAATAGATAAAACAAAGAAGTGCCTAAGAGCTGGGTGCTTTGCAATTTTTAAAGAGAGGATGAATGCAGAGGCACCCAGAAGAAGTAGCCCAGAGATTCTGAATCCATTTGAACCTGGCTTCTTCCTCTCTGCCAGCACTCTTGGGTTTACGCTGCTTTATGTGGACTCCCACAGTTCCAAGGGAGAAATGCAGACAGGATGGAGTTTTAGGCAGAGAAGTTAAAGATGAGCTTGTCTGCTGAGCCTCAGAATAGAACCTAGCCTCCTGACCTTTGCTCTAAAGCCTTCCTTACCTTTCTGGGACAGGGTTCTCTGACCACATCCTAAGTCTCTGGTGTTTTTAAGGATAAATGAGATAGCGTCTGCAAAGCCCCTGGAGAGGAAGCATCCTGCAGATAAGCACGCCCTCTGATATTTTTAGTCTGGAGAGTGCTGGGTGTTCAGGATATGCCCTTTAGCAATTTCTGGAGGCTTTTGAAAAGGAAAGAGAAAGGGGTGTGTGGGGGGGGTGCGGAGAATCTGGAGGCCTACAACAACATTGTTTTTCAAGAAATCCCTCCCACCTCAAGTGTAAGAATCCACGTCAAAGGAAACAAACACCATGTGTAGATAAAACAGGAAGGTGACAGGTTTGCTTGCTTGCAAGCAAGACCGGGAGATACCAAAGGGCTTAGTCCTTGGCTACTGGTTCGCTCCAGAGGGGCAGGAGTCCAATTGCCAGCTACTCCACTGATAATGAACTGAGGGCTAAGTGACTCTCTGTTCTGACAAAGTGACAGGAAACAGCTTCATCACCCGTGACTCTTTGAGAAAGTGACGAAGTTGGAGGTGTGTGTGGGGGGAGTGCGTTTCCTGTCGAGATTCCAAAAGGGTACTCGCTCATACAGGCTCAAGACTTGGCGTGCTGACCCAACACAAGCAAGGCTGCAGAAGGAAGATAGGGCCTGGCCTGGCCTCCGGTCCAGGTCCAGACCTGCCTCCTCAGCACAAAGCCGTGCAGAGCTAATAACAGGAATCTGGGGATGATAACTCACTTGGAGAAAGGTCTTAGAAGAGTTCATCTAAGTGCTTCATCAATGTTCTTTTTCTCCTTTCCCATTCTGGAGGGAGAGTGTTTTAGCTCTCAAACCTATGTTCAAGACTTCAGGGATTCAGTCTCCTTGAGTGTGGGAGGGAAATCAAGTTTACCTGCTCAGCTCCAGGTTCTGAGTTTTAATTTTATATGCATCATGCCACTCAATCCTTAATAAAACTTAATAAAACTTAAAAAAACCTAAAACAATTTAGGTTTTTTTTTTTTTTTTTTTTTTTTTTTTTTTTATGGGATGGAACCCAGGGGCATTTTACCTCTGAGCTACACCCCCAGGCCTGTTTTATTTTTATTTTGAGACAAGGTCTCCCTAGGTCAACGACAGTCTCACTACTCCTCCTGTCTCAGCCTCCCAAGTACTGGGATTATAGGCATGTACTACAATGCCTGGCTCAACAATTTAGGTGTTACTGGTGCATTTGTTTTTGTTTTTGTTTTTTTACATATAAGTAAGCTTAGACAACTAAGTTTCGATAGCAATATAGCTAGACTAGGTTCAAATTCTGTCTCTATTATACACACATACAACATGCAATTTGGGAAATGATTTAGCCTTCGCTAGTTCAGCTTCTTTATCTGTCATTTGGAGGAAATAATTTCCACCCCAGCATTGTTATGAAAGTTACATGAAATAGAGTGGGCAAATTTGAACAACCTGTTAAACTCAAACCGAAAATAGCACATGGCCTAATCATCATATATTTCTCAAGCTCCTTTTCCCCAAATATCTAAGTTGATCTAGAGTAAAATATATGAGGGAATGTAATTTGGTTGTCTTGTTAGTTTTTATTTTCTTAAAATAAAAGATGGAGTATAATATCTGTAAATACCTACAGAGATCTCTAGAGCAGTTTTTGGTTGCATAAGATGAGCTTCGTGAAACAGTAAGAGACAGAAGATATTTTGAAGAAACTGGCAGTGAAGTTCATATCGTGTCCCCAAGATGTCTATGTGGAGTGGTTTAGTATCAGGCCAACGATCACTTGCATGATAAAGAATTGGAGAGACACAGTTCCCTTAGAAGATGAGAAGATTTTATTTAATCACATAAACTCATACAATAATAGCTTTACCAAAAACAGTACATTTACCACCAAGGAACCCTCTTTCTTCCTTACTCTCTCTCTCTCTCTCTCTCTTCTTCTCCTCCTCCTTTGTTTTTTTTTTTTTTTTTTTTTTTTTTTTTTTTTTTTTTTTTTTTTTTTTTTTTTTTTTTTTTTTTTTTTTTTTTTTTTTTTTTTTTTTTTTTTTTTTTTTTTTTTTTTTTTTTTTTTTTGTACTGAGAATTGAACCCAGGAGCATTCTATCTCCAAGCTATACCCCTAGTCCTTTTTGCTCTTTATTTTGAAACAGGGTCTGACTAAGTTTCTGAGGGTCTCTTTAAATTGCTGAGGCTGACATAAAACCTGCCATCATTCTGTTTTAACCTCCCACGTACTGGGATTACAGGTGGGCTCCACCAAGCCCAGCTGAGGACCCACTTCTTTTGATTACAAGTGCGGAAAGTGGAAGTCAGGTCCAGCTCAAATTCTCACAGCTTGTGGAGATAGCTCTAGGACTCGAATCCAGTTCTCCTCACTTTTCCACTTACTCCTGTTCTCCTTTGTGTTTCATAATTTCTTACATTTTCTCTTGGCTGACCCTCCCAGTTTGGTAGTATTTCCTCCCAAAACAATGGAAAGACTCTGTAATAGTGTCTTTCTGTGGAAAGTACTCACAAGATATTTGCATCATGAATGAGCAACTTCATGTCTAGAAGCATTGTACTCAGTCTCTCAAACCTCTGGCTGGTTCTCTCTGTTACGGAGGTTTGGAAGATCTTGGAGTGACAGCACAAAGAATTAATTGCTCTTTCTTTCTTTATGTGCCAGCGGTTTCTATATTCTCAGGGTTGTCCCTCATTTAGGGAATATTAAATATTACAGTTGCTATCAAGTGCCATGACGAATCTTTGTCAGGGAACGCTTCTCACCAATGGAGAATTAGACAAAGTGACAGGGTTAATTCTCAACAGGACGAAAAGGTGTTGGTGGTGCAAGGCTATTGCTGCCCTGAGAGGCTCATCAATTACGTCCCTGACAGTCTGAAGAGCGGTGGAGACAGGGCTTCATCTGTGCCCAGAATATTAGCTCCTTTCATCATTCACCCGAGCCTTTGATGCTCTTCCTGCTGTGAAGGTGGAGTAAATCAAGGTGCTTTCTTCAAACCTGAGTTTGGAAATTCCATTTATGTACGGGTTGACAATGATTGGGTAGAAATGAACTCCTAATGTGAGAAGGAAAGGCTGACCGTTGCATCAGCGTGCCCCAGGTGACTGGAGTCTACCCTTCTGCTGAAGCTCACCCACCTTCATCAGGAGCTGAGGGAATTACCAGCCCACGGAGTGGAAAGGTTAAATGAGTTTTATCATCTTCCAGCTAATATGACAATTTTGGTGTCAGGTTTCATTTTGGTGATGAATGTCATTCTGGGAAGGGCCAGCAGCATGCCCACAGCCTCTCAGGAATCCTGCACAAGGGCATGTGGGCATGGGTTGGTGAGGACGGCAAATGGCAGGTGCTCTGTGTTCCCCAGGAACGGTCTCTGTTTGCCCAAGTGTCTGAGAGTTCTATCTTGAGTTGCAGAAAACTTCTGCCACCGTATGTATTTATGTCAATAAAAATTTATGTCATCTGCCATGATAAAAGCACTGAGCAAGGCCAATGTGGGGTTCAAAACTTGATGTGCCCTTCACCATCTTGATTGATTCCTCCCTCCCACAGAGTCTATGAGTCTTTAGGCTAGATGTAAAATGAGTGGATTCCAAACGATCCCGCATTGCTAATCTTTGTAAGGGAATGGACTTCATAGTTTGATATTCAGTAAATTTATGTTGAATGATTGAGTAATATGATGTACAATTTGATTCCTTCCTCAAAACCTTGTACCTAGACTGTGCTCCACAGATCACTAGTTTTTGCAAATGTTAAAAAAAAAAATAAAGTGCCCACTCTAAGGGCCCACTCTAGACCACCTAAATTTGAATCTCTCTATCTATATATATTATATACATAATATGTAGATATATTTATGTATATTATGTATAAATATATGATATGCAAATATATACTTACATCTAAATATTGTGTAAAATATATAAAATATATGATATATTTATATTAAATTGAAAAATAAAAATAAACTCATATTAAATGTTTTACCATAATGCAATAAAACTAAAAATCAGTAACAAGAAAAACTTTGGAATCATACAAATACAAAGAAACCAAACAACTCATAAATATATATATATATTTTTTTTTTTTCTAACACATGCACTTTTATTTACTGAGTTTCTTTAGTCAAGGTGCATTTTCACTGTGTATAATATTCATGCAAATTGTAATGTTAAAATCAGGCATCCTAATTCCTATTTCTTTCTCTTTTGGTCCTTGGCTTTTAAGAAGTACTCTTTTGGTGCATTTGATTGTACATCTTAGTGAGGTTCAAAGTCATACAAGCAGACATGCACACAGGTCTGGGTGTGATTTCCTTCACCTCTACCCAGCCCTCCCTGAACATAACAGCTAGATTTGTAGTGATACCTTCACACTTGGGCGCAGCGTAATTTGAACAGTTTCTTTTCAAATCTATATTTTAGCAAAATCCTCAAGTGATTTTTATGCATGTTAAAGTTTGAGAAATGCTGCTCTAAGACACAGTTCCCAGACAGGATGTTTCCCATCGGGTAAATGGTAATGTCTTCTGTGTCTGCCAAGCTTAATTTTAAGGAATTGCATGAATCTGGAAAACAGAAAGAAGTACACAACACAAATCCTGTTCACATCCTTTTCTAGGAGAAAAAATTGTAGCTTTTAAGATAACTTAGCAATATATCTCTCATGTCTACTTTCAAATATTATCGTTCATGCATCAACATGGCTAAGTGTCTTTAAAAAGCTTTATGTTTCTAGAAAGTAAGGATTATATTTCAGTCATTTGTGTATATATCCCTGCAATTTTACAGATAGTAGCTACTTTTAAAGTGTTTCTCAGACTCAAACCTCAAAAATAGTCTCTCTCCTAATGCTGCATACTCTCTCTTCAAAATATTAATCATAACGGGTACTTGTATATATCATGGCCTATTTTACTGATAAGTCTCCTCCCTATTAGATAATAAACTATATGAGAAGGTTAGGTTCCTCTCTTTTGCTCCTGTGTTGTTTTTGCCATGTTGGTGAACACACAGTAGTACCTGTGGCCTAAATATAGGTGATTTAGCTGGGTGTAGAGGTGCACGCCTATAATCCTAGTACTTCAGAGGATTACAGGTTCAAGGCCAGCCTCAGCAACTTAGACCCGCTTCCAAATTTAAAAAAAAAAGTCTGGGGCTATAGCTTGATGATGAAATGCCTCTGTGTTTAGTCCTCAGTATCAAAAATAAATACATAAAAATAAAACTTTATTCTCTACAAGGATAATTAGATGTATAGAAGACTATTATACATATTTAAGAATATTGAATTGTATGTATACAAAAATATCAGACTGACCAGTTGTCACTTTAGCTCTCTTGCTTAGCTGACTGAAAGAGTCTGTGACCTCCAAAGGGCCCCAGTCTGCATTTCCCTTTCTCCATCTACCTTCTCTTCACAAAGAAATTGCTTACAATTCTCCAAAGTAGAAACCCTCAGTTTCGCAGTTTCAACTCCTGAGACCTATCAGCTCTCTCCCTCTCTCTCTCTCAGAACTGCCTTCCTCAAAGAATAGCATCCATGACCTTCAACATGGCCCCAGCCCCCCAACAGTTGCACCATCCAACCAATATCCCATCTCCACTCTTTGCTTCTACATTAGCACATAAGCATTTCCTCTAGCCTGTGGGGGCTTTGGGTTTAAGCTGAAGTGGTGTGTGTGTGTGTGTGTGTGTGTGTGTGTGTTGCTCTATGCTTTGCGGTAAACTCTGCAGCAGCCTTTACCATTCTGTGGGTGTTTTCTCGAACTGCAGTGGAACCACTGAGTCTCTACCAGCTGCCGATGTTTGTGCAGTTCTCTGCAAAAAATGGCTTCAAGTGTCACCTTACCGCCTCTACTTGGGGGCAACCACAATGATGAAGAGGCACAAACTCCTTGACACGTGTTCTTCACCTCTGTGACAGCCCTGATAAGATCAAACAACCAGGCTGCAGGCGATCTGAGGGCCAGAGGGCCCTGAGTGGAATGGAGGGGAGGGGGTGAACACCTCCACTTGATGCCCCACCACCAAGGGGACTGGCCCCAGTGGCAAGAGGCAAGCTGAATTTCCAGAAGGTCTATAAGTGCATTTCAGGCCTAGAAAAGGCTGAGAAAAAGTTCCTTTATAAGGAGCCAGCTTTATTTTATCTTGTCACTGTGATTGGTCAATCCCTCACTAATAGCTGCAAGAAAAATTTTACACATACATTTACACCCAACCAAGTCAGAACCAGATTCTGTGCCAAGGCTCTTACACTTATTCTCTCTAATCGTCTTTCTGCTCTGTCAATGGCTCAGGCTGTCTGTTTCCACACTCGAGAGGAGATGGGCAGATGTCAGGTTACACACCACAGCCAGGAGGGCTTGCTGACCCCTCAGCTGGGTTGGGGGTGATGCAGGGGATGGTGTTTCCATAGGCTCTCCCACTTTTTTCATTGTTGAATGATTCCTTGCAACTCAGAAAATCAATCCTCGATTGGGATAGAATTACTTCATAATTGTATAGCGGACAGGGATTATCTGGGTCTAATCTTTATTACCAAAGTCATACTCGGTCAACTCAACTGGCATTGCCTGATAGTGCAACATGGGATGGTAGGAGTGTGGGAACTGCCAACGTGAGGAACCTGTGCAAATCGTTTATGTACACGGGACATTGTGAGATCTTGCACTGGTCTTGCATGAAGGGTGGTTCAGGAGCCTTTGTGCAGTTCACCTGAGGGTGGTAAAAGGACAGGGTATTTATTTGTTTTTAAAAATGAGGAAATAGAGTAAAGGTGAAGGCACTTGATTGGATCAAGGGTATATTATGCATCAAAAGCACAACTAGTAACAAAAGGAGAAGAGCTACAACTAGGGAATCACTGTCTCTGCCTCAATTCTCTAAAAGAAACCTATTTCCAACAAGCAGCTGTTCATTTGAGTTCTTTACAGAAAGATGCTGAAAGACACAAATGATCAAGGGGCAAGCAGAGGAAGACAAAATAGAGACATGCTTCTGTTTAATGTCTGCAATGTCCCAGCTCCCTTCATTCTTGTGTGTGTGTGTGTGTGTGTGTGTGTGTGTGTGTGTGTGTGTGTGTGTATGTTACTGGGGATTGAACCCAGGGACGTTCTACCTCCAAGCTATACCCCTAGCTTAGTGAAACAGGGTCTCACTAAGTTGATAAGAGTCTTACTCCTTGCTGAGGCTATCCTCGAACCTGTGATCCTTCTGTCTTAGCTTCCCAAGTGTTGGGATTACAGTGATGTGCCACCATGTTGGGTCCAGGTCACTTTTAAATATGTATTGCTAATTTTGTTTCTTGGGTGGTGAATTTAAGGCTATGAGTAACTTGTCCAAGGCCACTAGGTAAATAAGAGTGGCGGTGATGTGGAAACTCCAGGCGTCTCTCTGGTCCATGCTGCCTCTCACACCTCCCATATCTGAAATGCGAAGCAAGCCGCAGGATCTCTGATTCAGCCCTGTGAGAGCTCACAGCCCTGTCTTAGGGTGTCTGGTTGTCCAGGTTTCCAGCCTGTGAGTTGAGCCCTCTTTTCTCAGAAACTGGTTTGGCTGAGAAGTTGTAGCCATTGCCTGCAAGGGCTGCTCTGAGGTATTGTGTCCACCAACCATGGCATCCTCTCTCTGTAGCCACACATGGTTGGCTCAATATATACTTAAAAAATTGCTTTCCCAGGCATGGGCATGGTGGTACACTCCTGTAATCCCAGGAATTGGGAGGCTGAGATAGGAGGATTACAGGTTCGAGGCCAGCCTCAGCAACTTAGTCAGGTCCTCTGAATCTCAGTGAGATCCTATTTCAAAATTAAAAATAAAAAGGGCTAGGGGTGTGGCTTGGAGGTAGAATGCCCCTGAGTTCAATAGCCAATACCAAGAGCAAACAACTGCTCTTATTCTCAGAGTCAGGGAAATAGGACACTTCTGAGATTACCCAGTCTGTAACTGTGAGAACATTCCCTGCCTAGCCTCCAAATGCCAACAAAGTCCAACCACCCAACACGAGGGGCAACAAGAAAGAAATCGAGGGTCCACAAACCCTGCAGCCTGATCTTCTAACTCCAAGAGAGAAGCGAGGCAGCAGGGGCTATTGCAACATCTGTTGGGCTCACGGTATTACTGACTAGCTGTCTAGCCCCCAAGCCTAGCACTGGTCATTTGGAGATACTCAAGGCAGCCGCTCTACCTGCATGTCACTGGGCTCTGCAGGACACTCTTAACAAAATGGGTCTCTTCGCGGTGAGATGTTTGTGTCACTTTCTTTTCTCCTACTATCCTTTCGCCTCTTTGGGTCAGTCTCTGTTGGCCTGTTTTTCTTTTTTCCGAGTTCAGCTAAAGATGCTAAGTAGGTGTTGTGCAGAGTGACTTTTAAGCACTGCTCATCACTGTTAGACCAATAGTTCCCAAACATCACTAAGTACTCCCATTTCCAACCCTGAGCAGCAAATCTTCTGCCTTCCAACTTCAGGATCTCAGATTCCAAAATTGAAAATCAGGACCAGCTGACTCTACCCCATGAGCTTCTCTAGGGAGTTTTTGCTTGGGTAAAGAGTCAGAAGAGAACCTGGGAGTTTAATCAAGTTCTCCC
Source organism: Graphiurus murinus (assembly GCA_004027655.1). Lineage (NCBI taxonomy): Eukaryota > Metazoa > Chordata > Mammalia > Rodentia > Gliridae > Graphiurus > Graphiurus murinus. The sequence continues at coordinate 29,419 of PVLC010012915.1, forward strand.
CCATCTTCTCCAATGTGTTCTTGTGTGACAGTTTCCTTTTATTCAACACACATTATGCAAAGAGGGAGAAATCATTTACATTCATTTACATTCATTTCAAGGACAGAGTCTTGTCTGACTGTCTCTCGGATCCTCCTGTGCCTCTTTCCTCTCAGCACTCCTCCTCCTTGGAGAAGACGGAAAAGTTGATCTTGCTTTCAGAAGCATGGTCTGAGTCATCCTAGTGCTAGATCTTGATTCAAAAATTTTGAGATAGCTGGATGTGGTTCTGCACGCTTGTAATCCCAGTACTTGGGAGGCTGAGACTGGAGGATTGCGTGTTCACGTGTTCAAGACTGGCCTTAGCAACTTAGTGAGACTTTCAGCAACTAGCAAGACTCTGTTTCAAAACAACAACAAAAATTTAAAAAAACAAAATGAGCTAATGTTACTTCACTCAGTCACAGAACTTCAAAGCTGGGGAAGCCCACAGTCTTTCTCTCCCAACTCTACCATTTTACCGATGGTGGACAGAAACATTGAGCCCTGGCTTTGAGGAGGGAGCAGGCCTCACTCCCCGGCTCCCAGCGCTGGCGGCCATCAGCAGAGCCATTTCTTCCTTTTTATTGAGCGTAGCATCGGGACAAGAAGGCTTTATAGCTCCATGCTCTTGTCGCCTTCTCCTGCTTGTTGTTCTTGTATTCGGTTTCAGATCTGCCTCTGACCCTTGCTGAAGGGGTCATTGGAAGTGACCCCGGGAAACAGAGAGAGAAATAAGCTTGGTCGCGACCCAATCAAGCCATAGTTACTACATTTCTCAGGACTGGAGCTGTTTTTTCAAGATAGAAAAGTGAAAGTGGAGGGAACAAAGGAGCCGTAGAGAGGGATTCCGGGAAGAGGGTGGGGACGGGGCAGCGCCATTCGTTCTGGGGTTGCACCTGATCCCCGTGGCCTATGTTGAGCTCAAAACCCTGTTCAGGGCAGGGTAGTAAAGCTACGCGTGCATGAGAAAATGGTGACCCAGGAATTCTCACATAGCTTGTATTCCATTACCAACCAAATGAGGCAGGAAGGAAGATGAAAATTAAAAATAGGAGCCAGGCGTGGTGGCGCACGCTTGTAATCCCAGTACTTGGGAGGCTGAGACAGGAGGATCCGGGTTGGTGGTCAGCCTCAGCTACTTAGTGAGGCCCTCCGTAACTTAGTGAGACCCTGTTTCAAAATAAAGAATAAAAAAATTAGGGCTGGGAATGTAGCTCGGAGGTAGAATGCCCTTGGGTTCCATCCCCAGTACTGGAAAAAAAAAATTAAAGATAGGTTATTAGCAATGTTTTAAAGAAATAGTATAGTGGTGGGCTGGGCGTGGTGGCACACGCTTGTAATCCCAGTACTTGTGAGGCTGAGACAGGAGGGTTGCAGGTTCACAGCTAGCCTCAGCTACTTAGTGAGGCCCTCTGCAACTTAGTGAGCCCTGTTTCAAAATAAAGAATAAACATTAGGGCTGGGGGTATACCTTGAGGTAGAATGCCCCTGGGTTCAATCCCTAGTACTGCAAAAAACAAAACAAAACAAACAAACAAACAAAAACAATAAAAAGAACCCCCCAAAATACAAAACAAAAAGAAAGAGTGGTTTTTAAATGTTAGAACTTATGAAAAATGTGCCATCTTGCTTTCCTCCCAACTAACTCCAGAGATTCTTACACGGCTTAGCAGGAGGCTAGAGGTATGTTTTTCTCGTTCTTGTTATTTGTGGTATTTATCTTCTCCACTTGTGGGATCTTTTTTTGATACTGGGGACATTCTACCTCTGAGCTACACTTCCAGCCCTTTTTATTTTTAAACAGGGTCTCACTAAGTTACCGTGTGTGACTGGCCTTGAACCTGTGATCCTCTTACCTCAGCCTCACAAGTACTGGGGGTTAATGTGTATTTTTTTAACAAACCTTTCTGGGGAATAATTTTAGATTTAAAAAAGTTACAAAGATAAATCAAGAATTTGTTATACCCTTCACATTTATCCCATTTCCCCTGATTTGTAAAAATTGTTGTAAAGTATGTATAACAAAGTTTTCTCTTTGACCATTTTAAAGTATGGTTCAGTGGCTTTAAATACATTCATGTTATTGTACAACCATAACCATCATCCATCTCCAGCTCTTTCATATTTCACACTGAAACTCTATCCATTCACACTCATTCCCCATTCTTTCCTCCTCTCAGTCACTGGTACCCCTGCTCTATTTTCTGTTTCTATAGATTTAATAACTCTTATTACCTCACATGAATGCAATGATGCAATATTTGTCCTTGTGTGTCTGGCTCATTTTACACAACATTGTGTCTTCAGAGTTCACTTACATATGTCAGAATTTCACCCCTTTCTAAGGCTGAATAATATTCCATTGCATGTATATATATTCCATTTTGTTTATCTATTCATGTGTTGGTGGACATTTGGATTATTTCTAGCTCTTGCCTATTGTTACTAATGCAGCTGTGAACATTGGCATGCAAATATCTGTTTGGGTCCCTGCTTTCAGTTCCTTTAGATATATACACAGAAGCCTAGCGTTAGTTTCCTACATAAACATAGTATGTGACTATTTATTCATAGCCTACAGGCTTATCCAGATTTCACCATTTTTTCACTAAAATATGATCTTATAAGCACTCTACGAAATTCTGACTTGAGAATCAAGGTTTGAGAAACATTTATTATTAGTTTTTCTAAATGATGAATTTAGCATGGTAAGCAGTGCCGTTGTTTTAGGGAAAGCAGGCCCTGACTGAGAGTCTGTGTGCTGAATTTGGAGCAAGGCTAATGGCGGATGGTGGCCATTTACTGCCTTTCACTAGACCTCAGATTTTCTCATCTTTCAAAGAGGAATGTTGGAGCATGTGAGTAGCTTGAAAACTATCTAGAATATTCTAGAGAGAAGAAGCTGTAGGATACAGTTACTCTCCAGGTCAGAACTTCCCAGATAGCTGCTGACAAAGGGGAAACTAACTGCCTGCACCATCCTGGGCTTTTCTAGGCAATGAGGATTCAGAGGTTGGTGAATGGAGTCTTTGCCTCAAGGCTCATGCAGCCTGGTAAAAGAAACAGACAGATAGACGTGTAAACACACTGGGGGGCAATGGTTACTTTAATTTGAGAATTATTTTTGCAATAAATAAGCATGGATTTGACTAAATCGTAGGAGTCCTAGGATGCTTTTACAGCAGCATGAGGTTCTTATAAAGCAGCATGGGAGTATTTTCTGTAGAAACCAGCCCAATGGAGCCGTGCAGAACTGAGCCTCTGATGATAAACACAGGGAAGAAAAGGCAAAGGTCTCTAAACCCAGGCATGTCATTGTTCCTGCTGCCTCAGGTGTATGGTGTTCTTCAAACACCCTTTTAACTTGGATTTCTTGTGAGGCTCTTTGGGAGTAAGAGTGAAATGAACCCGCAGGGATATCTTTATAACACCACTTTGAATGCAGCACCAGGGATGTGCTGTTCACAGTGGAAGGATGTGAAACCAAAAGCAGAAACCCAAGCTCCTCCAAGGCCGCGTTAAAACAAGGAAGTGAGGGGAATTCAGAGAGAGGGGAGGAGCTAGGCTGAAATCTGGTTTGGATTCTATTAATCTCAATGGCTTGGGAAAAGCCCTAGAGGGCCCTTAACTAAGGGAGAGGCAGTCACGACCTCAGCGCTAACATAGTTACATCTTCTCAGGGAGGTGTCAATTCCTGGGGACCCCCTTGTGGCAGCTCTGACTCAGAAAGAAAGTCACCGGCTACTACAGTACATTATCACACACCACTTCCTGAAGGGTTTTGGGTTTTCCCTAGAAGGTGCTGGTTCATGTACAGTCCTGTTGGGAGCAGCCTGGGGCCCATTCTTTTTAACAAATATGCGCATGCCCCAATCCATAAATAAAGGATTGCTATAAGGATAGGAAAGGAGAAACAGAGCAGACCTCGTACCATTCTCTGTGTGTGTATCTGTGTGTGTATACACACAGAGCCATGACCGTACACACAATTTATTTTATCTGTGCCTTATAGTGCGTACATCAAGGTAGACATAGAAATAAGAGACACAAAAAGGATCTCAGGAAGGGGCAGAGAAATAAATCAGCCAGTGACCTAGGTCAGCCCATCCAACTTTGCATACTCTGAGATAACAGGTATTAAACAGAGGCAGAATTTTGTGGTTGCATATGTTTATGAAAAGTTGAATCAAACAAATTCAAACATTTACTGTCAGATCTCTAAGAATTGCTAATAGGCTAAAGGAATTGTAAATCTCTTTTCTAACATCTGTGGTCATTCAACAAAGTTTTCTTCGGAAAGTGTCTTGCAGAAGAAATCTGTGGACCCAGGCTGAGGTAGTTAGGTTGTTTGAACATCAGAATTGCTTAGGCTTCCTGGTAGATGAGGTGATTAAAGAAATATGAGTTATAGTTTTTTCATTAAATAAAGCATATTTTTTCCAGATTCAAAGTGATAAATGAATTTTAAATTGGTTATATAATGAGATCACAGAACAACCTAACAAATTATCTCTTTAGTAGTGGTTTAATTGTAAATATAAAACCATTTTTACTTATCTATTTATTTGTTTTTACTATGCCAGTATTGAGCACAAAGCCAAAGATGTAGCCTGAAAACTTACGTAAAACATTGTGCATTGGAGGAAGAGGAGAAGGCCTGTTGCTTTCTGATAATCTTGTTTGATGAAAACCACAAAGTTTACAATAACTTGAACTCCCTTTCCTTGACTACTAAGGCATTTGCTTGTGATTTGGATAGGAGGAGGTGAAATTTTCTAACATATTTAAAATCTGTAGCAGGAACCAGAGGTGCTTTTGAATTGGAGGGATTTCCACATGCTTTTAAAAGCCTGGACGTTGTGTCACACAGTTGACAGGGACTATCTCTTCTCTCACCTAAATAACCCCCAGCGCCAAAGCTGGGCCCTAGGGAAATCCTGCCATCTTGGGTTTTCTGGCATGTGCAGGAAGAGCTTGATCAAGATCGTACGGATTGGTTGAGACTCTCAGAGTAGAGCCATCGTGCCAGTAGTCAGGGAGGAGAGTGATATTCTTTTATTATTATTATTATTATGACAGAGAGCCTCTTAGAAAGTAAAAATATGCAGAAACTCTTCATCACAGCTATCTTATCTCCGTGATGTCATTAGTCCTTATTAACACAGGCCACTGGGTGGGGCCAGTTATAGTGAAAGTCCTGATAAGGAGGAAATGATCACTTTCAAACTCATCTAGCACATCTGTCATCAGATGGTGATGGACCAAGAAGATCTGACTATTAAGTAATCAATAACATTGATCCTTAATGAGAGAGAGAACGCTAGTTCCTCCCTGATCATCTCTCTCATCTCCCTACCTCGATACACATACACACACGCACCCTACTCTAACCAACTGGCTCTGGTTCCTTTTTTTCGTTCGTCTGTTGTCTGTGTTTTTCTTTATCAGAGAGTTAGACTTTACCACATCATGTTGAAATTAACTGCTTTATGTGTTATCTTCTTCATTAAATTGTGAAGCCTCCAAAGAGAGATTCCACATTATATTTTTTTTGCATATATTTTATATAAATGTTAAAATATACAAATATCATATACTTTTTCATGATGGTAGATTTATAAACATGTTGAACTTCTGTATCTTTTTACTTTGTGTATTTTGAGATTATGTTCATATTTATAGTATCGTGTTTGGTGTATTGAACCTGCTATCATTATGATTCTAGATTTTTTTTTTTTGCGGTACTGGGGATTGGACTCAGGGGCATTCTACCTTCGAGCTATACCCCCAGTCCTATTTTTTATTCTTTATTTTGAAACCGAGTCTCACTAAGTTGCGAAGTGCCTCACTAGGTAGCTGAGGCTGGCTTCGAACCCGGATCCTCCGGTCTCACCCTCTCAAATGCTGGGATTACAAGCGTGTGCCACCACGCCCGGCTTATGTTTCTAGATTTTCAATGCACTTTTTTATGCCTTCAGATTTTTTTGCCCTCAAAATCCACTTTGTCTGATAAGAAATACAGCAGCCTTGTTTTGATTAGAATTCAATTAGTATTTTTTCCCTATCCTTATGTTTTTCAAACTCTACTGACTAGGGCAAAAAAAAAATTGACCAAATGTGTTGCATACATTACTATTTTTTTTTTTCTTTTTTGGTACTGGGGATTGAACCCAGGAACATTCTACCTCAGCCCTATTTTATTTTTTATTTTGAAACAGAGTCTCTCTAACTTGCTAAAGCTATTCTCAAACCTGCAATCCTCCTATCTTAGCCTCCAAAGTACTGGGAATCCAGGTATGTGTCACCACGCCCAGTTTACATTATCTTTAGACTAATTCTATGGACACTCATTTATACTGTGTTTACTGATGAAGTTTGATCAGATATTCCCTTTTTAAAATTTAACCCACTTAAAAAAAATGAGTGTCCCAGTCAGGTGTGGTGGTGCATGCTTGTAATTCCAGCATTCAGGAGGCTGAGACTGGAGGATCCGGGTTTGAGGCCAGCCTCAGCTACCTAGTGAGGCACTCTGCAGCTTAGTGAGACTCGGTTTCAAAATCAAGAATAAAAAATAGGGCTGAGGGTATAGCTCGGAGGTAGAATGCCCCTGAGTTCAATCTCTAGTACCGCAAAAAAAAAAAAAAAAAAAAAAAAAAAAAAAATGAGTGTCCCATCAAAAAATAAAAATTCTTTTTAGTCTAGATCATAAAATGGAGATAGTACTTCTAAAAAAGCTACATGTATTATTTCAGGAGCAATATAACTTTGAAACATAACAGGAGTAATATAATCTTGAAGACAAACCAAGTCAATCCCATTTGTGAGTTCAGTCAAACTTGAGAAAATCAAAATTACAATTATATGCCAGATAATAGAAAAATAAATGGCCTTCCTACTATCACTTGAGTTTGGGGCCTCTAGTCCACTTTTGTCCCCCCAAAATTTGCTGCATGTCTGAAAAAAAAGAAGAAACTGAAAGCTTCATGCTAAAGGGAATTCATTTGATAAATGAATAATAGGAGTAATATGAACTCCTTCAAAGAAGATTAAAAGTCT
>PVLC010012916.1:0-25317 GCA_004027655.1 Graphiurus murinus
CTTTGGCTGTAAATTTCCAGTGTCCTTTTGTTCTGACTTAGGTGGGGGTAGGGCTTTCAGGGATTAGGATGTAGGGCTTCTTTAGAAAAAACTTCCAAGGGGTGGAGTTATCCCAAAACTCCAGATTTTAGAAAACTATATTTTCCTTTACCTCCCAATGTCTCCTTTCTGCCTAAATTATTCCTTCTATCCTACATCAGTAGTACCCTAAGTTATTCAGATAATAAAGTTATTGATTATAAACAATAAAGTGAGTGTTTTACATGATAAATCATATAGGGTAGGATTTTTTTTAAATCCCCATGACTCAAAATGTATTTTCAAAAGGGAAATGTTAAAGTAATAATAGTAGAGATGCCAAATTAGAAAAAAAAAACTTATTTGTGTCTTAAGATTGAAAAGATCCCTTAATTATGAGATAAGTAAATTTAATAAATATATTAAAAATAACAGCTAAACCTCAGACCTACTGATTATAAAACTACAGAAAAGCAAGAATAAAGAGAGCCAGGCATGGTGGCGCAGGCTTGTAATCCCAGTACTTGGGAGGCTGAGACTGGAGGATCCAGGTTCTCGGCCAGCCTCAGCTACCTAGTGAGGCTCTCTGCAACTTAGTGAGACCCTGTTTCAAAATAAAGAATAAAAAATAGGACTGGGAGCCCGGCGTGGTGGCGCACGCTTGTAATCCCAGCATTCGGGAGGCTGAGACCGATCCGGAGGATCCGGGTTCGCGGCCAGCCTCAGCTGCCTAGTGAGGCATTCCGCAACTTAGTGAGACCCAGTTTCGAAATAAAGAGTAAAAAAATAGGGCTGGGGGTGTAGCTCGGAGGTAGAATGCCCCTGAGTTCAATCCCCAGTACCGCAAAAAAAAAAAAAAAAAAAAAAAAAAAAAAAAAAAAAAAAAAAAAAAAAAAAAAAAAAAAAAAAAAAAAAAAAAAAAAAAAAAAAAAAAAAAAAAAAAAAAAAAAAAAAAAAAAATAGGACTGGGAGTATAGCTCGGAGGTAGAAAACCCCTGGGTTCAATCCCCAGTACTGCAAAAAAATAAAAATAAAAAATAAAAAAATAAAGAGAATATTTCCAAAATTTCTAGAAATGAATAAGTAGATTATCTTCATAAAAGTATATATGCAAATAAGAGGCAAAACAGCTTATAATTAATGTTGGGTATGAAAATAATAAGTATCGAAGTTTTCAAAGGTCTGAGGACAAATTTTATTTTAGATTCTTGCACTTAAGTAGCCTATCATCAAGCAAGAAGGATAAATAGAAATAATTTGAGTTATGTAAGGTCTTAGAAAGCATCATACCCGCCAGGTGTGGTGGCGCACGCTTGTAATCCCAGCATTTGGGAGGCTGAGTCCAGAGGATCGGGGTTTGTGGCCAGCCTCAGCTACCTAGAGAGGCACTCCGCAACTTAGTGAGACCCTGTTTCAAAATAAATAATAAAAAAACTAGGGCTGGGGGTATAGCTTGGAGGTAGAATGTCCCTGAGTTCAATCCCCAGTACCGCAAAAAAAAAAAAAAAAAAAAAAAAAAAAGCATCATACCCCCAAATTGGCTCTAAAAATAGTTATTAGAGACTTGCTCAAAGAAAAAGAAAAGGAGACAGAAGTTATCCTTATTAACAAGCAAAGAAGTAAGAAATACATACTGTATTACTGTTAAATTGTAAAGTTTTTATTATTAAATACATGGATCATAAAACAAAAGTGAAATAAACTAAGCTTCCAATTTTAGCTCAAAAGATGATAATGCAAAAACTTAATTAACAGAAGAGCATAACATACCCACTTAAAATAAAATGTAAGAAAGTAGAGTTAACTAAAACTGATTTTTTAAAATTATAGTTAAGCAAATAGAGGAAAATCCTCGCAGGAATACATTTGTGTTTATTGCCCATTTTCTTTCAAAAGGAAACAATCCTGAATCTGTATTTGCCTAATAACATGCAATCGATCAATCAATCAATATATATATATATACATATAAAAGCTGAATGAAAGAATGAATGAAGTGGTTCATTCTACAATCACATTGGAGGAATTTAATATCTTTTCTCTCAGAAATCTATATGTTTAATACATAAAAACTAGTGAAAATATCAAATATTTGTACAATTACCAAGTTGATTTCATCATTTTATGTATAGGGTCCCGCAATTCATAAGCACAGAATATATATACTTTTCTATCATCACCATGAACCAAACCCCATTTTTCTTTTTCTTTTTTTTTTTTTTTTTTTTCGGTACTGGGGATTGAACTCCGGGGCATTCTACCTCCGAGGTACACCCCCAGCCCTATTTTTTATTCTTTTTTTTATTTTTTGAAACCAGGTCTCACTAAGTTTCGGAGTGCCTCACTAGGTAGCTGAGGCTCGCTGCGGACCCGGATCCTCCGGTCTCAGCCTCCCGAATGCTGGGATTACAAGCTTGCGCCACCACGCCCGGCTCAAACCCCATTTTTCTACAGCAGATTCTATAATCCAGGAGCAGTTGCCAAGGAAATAATTAATTGATTTTATCCAAGGCTGGAATTTTTCCAGACACCCCCCAAAAAATGATTCAAGTGATTTTTTTTTTTTTCTTGCGGTACTGGGGATTGAACTCAGGGGCATTCTACCTCCGAGCTACACCCCCAGCCCTATTTTTTATTCTTTATTTTGAAACCGGGTCTCACTAAGTTGCAGAGTGCCTCACTAGGTAGCTGAGGCTGGCTGAGAACCCAGATTCTCTGGTCTCCGCCTCCCAAATGCTGGGATTACAAGCTGGGGTCACCACGCCCGCTCTCAAATGATTTTTACATATTGTAAAGATAGTGATTGAAATTCCAGAAATAGAATCTAAGACAGGCAGTGATAAAATAGAATAACTGCTCATATTTACAACGAGGAAAGAAAAACATAGGGAAGTTACTATAGCTACTTATATAGAAGCAAACATCTTTATTTTTTTCTTCATCACCATTAATTTTATTCCTGGTTCGTTTAAAAAAATTGAAGAACAAATGATCCAGAATACTTATCAAGGAATCAGAATATCTGCATACAAAGTCCTAATCAACAAAGTTTTTGTTCAAACTTTTTAAAGAGTCATTGCTCCATCTAATGTTTAAAAGTTTGGACTTGGTATCTAATTTCTCATAGTTTTAGTTAAAAGTTTATATTCTCTAATAGCATACTAAAGATACAGCTTGCTATACAATATTGTAGCTACTTATTTATTCCATAGCATTCTCTACTATAGTACATCCCCTCTGAAGCCAGGTATTACCTTTTTAAGCACTGAATTCTTAGTATCATGGTGTCTATCACATAGAAATATCTCAATTAATGAATATTAAGTAATGGTATTATTGAATAAGTTAAAGATTCCTTTACAACACTTCTATTTAGAATGTATTTCATGAAATGCTCAGTATCACTGAAATACTTTAAGGGTTTGCAGTAACATCAAGGCATTGTTTATTACTCACAGTCTCTATAAGTATACAATGACTTTTTCCAGAGGCTGTATGGTGTATGATATCTCAGTAAATTGAATACAGAAACAGATATATGATTCCTTTAGTCTTCTATTAATCCAGATACTTATAAACTTATGAGGTAATGCTTAATATTCTCATTAATATTTTGCTTTTAAAAATAGCTGTAATTCATAAAATATGTTAATACATAAAGGATTTAGTTTGAATTTTTGAATTAGTTAAGTGAACGTTTTTAAATTCTCAGTTCTAATTTTTAATATTGCAAATATCAACATATAGGGCTCATACTGACAAAAAATTCCCTAATATGCCTCAGTAACTTATAAGAAAATAGAGGGATCTGAGACCAAATAGTTAAGAATCCCTGGTCCACTAAACAAAACACGGTCTGGTGTTTAAGGGAGATACAAATGCTTATTCTTTCTTCATGGAGGCTAACATTCATTTGCAGATTATACAATATGACCAAATTAATTTGAGTCTCTTAATTTTGAAATTTAGATTATGTTAATTATTAACTTTTGACAAATTAACTTGTATAATGTGTTCTTGAGTGAAGATGAAGAAAACTATACTACAGGAAGACACATCAAAATGGTTTACTACCGTTAACTTAGTATTTGCCCTTTTTTTATATAACAAAGTGTCCATCAAACTGGGCATTTTCACAATGTAGGTGAAAATAGCAAGATACACGATCACAAGATTTTCAAGCTATAGGTTTTACTAAAGTGCATGTTAGGCAAAATTAGTACAACTAGTTATGTACTGAAGTTTATTGTGGCACTTAAATTATAATATTTTGCTACACAGTAGCTTATTTTGCTCAAAAATAGAAGCGAAAAAACCATCCGTGTATTTGTATTCTCTGTTGAGTTTTAGTATTCTACTTCCTAGAACTTTTTTTAAACAATTTGAATAGAATAATATAACCTTTTCCTTGCTCAGTCAGGATTTCAGATTTCTTTCTCAATACACTTTCTCTATATCTTGTGTTCACGAAGATAATAACAACAGTGATTCTGCAATGAGAAGAGTAACTGCACTTATTACTTGCCTTCTCCATGAGAAGGCTCTCACTTGAGTTATAATATCCCTTTAGTCTTAATTTTGGAAAAGAAGGATGGTTATAGTGTTAAGGAGAGTAAGGCAGAGAAGAGGCCAAAATTTGAGACATGTAGAGATCTAGTGGCATCAAGAAATTCAGTAGATATATACAGACAAAGGAATTTTACCAGCCAGAAATAAGAACAAAATTATGTCATTTTCAGGAAACATAGATGGAACTGGGAATATTATGCTAAGTAAGATTAATCAGTCTCAAAAATGAATAGTTGTAGCCAGGCGTGGTGGCGCACGCTTGTAATCCCAGCATCCAGGAGGCTGAGACCGGAGGATCTGGGTTCGCGGCCAGCCTCAGCTACCTAGTGAGGCACTCCGCAACTTAGACTCAGTTTCAAAATAAAGAATAAAAAAATAGGGCTGGGGGTGTAGCTTGGAGGTAGAATGCCCCTGAGTTCAATCCCCAGTACCACACACACACACACACACACAAAATGAATAGTTGTATGTTTTCTCTTATGTATGGAAGCTAGATAGAAATTGGGAAACAAGGGTAATATCAGATAGAATAGTGGAGACTCCAATGGAGTGATGGTGGGGCCTCAGGGAGAAAAGAGAGAGGGCTGAGATAAGGAATGTGAGAGTCGAAATAATGCTATGTATGTATATAAAATTACCAATTCCAATCTCAAAGACAAGTATGCCGAGGAGGAGGGAGGGGTGAGACTCGAAGGAAGTACTCCAAGAGTTGGGTGCATGCATGTTTCTATCACTCTAAACCTGAGCATGGTGTATCATTACAATGCACCAAATAACAGTGTGTGTGTGTATGTGTGTGTGTGTGTGTGTGTGTGTGTGTGTGTGTATGAAATATAGTGGAAATAATAAGAGCTAAGGAGTTTCAGAGCTAGCAGGAAAGGGCCAATTTTTTTTTTCACCTAAGATAACAACCTAGGACTAGTTCTTATATTCCAATTCAAATGCTCTAATATGACCTTAAGCCTGTTCATAATATACAGTGCTAACGTGCTTCCCATTTTTATCTTCAATGTCTACTCTATCTTTTCACTTATTAGTAGAGATCCAGAATATTTTTATTATTGTGTTTCCTTTTATATCCTTAAATCCCTGAATCAGCACTGTCATTAGACACTGTATATGTGGAAATGCTGAGTTCCTTGTGAGAAATTTATCATATTTAATAGCAGCTAAAATATCTTATCTATATAAAGCTGGCCACATAGGCTAGTATAAAGTATAAAGCTACAGAGAGAAATCTCGTCATCCATATAAAATCATACCATTTTAAAGCTGGATGAGTATTTAGTGATGATCCAGTACAACAGCCTCATTTTACAGATGATTGAACTATGGCTACTGAGGCTGCAAAGAGCCTGGTTACCTTCTTTAGGGAATACTTTGGCATCTTGGGATAACAAAAATGACCTTTCTCTAGCATCTATAAAAGAATTAAATGTGGATCCAATTATTTGCAGATGTGCTAAGGTTTAACTTGGACTAGTACTCTTTTCTGTGACTTCCATTTTGCTAGTCCTTGAAGTAGTTGCACTATGTTGTCTTCAATCTTATCAAGAGAAAAGGTAAAGGACAATCAGCATTAATAGATACCAGGCCCTGAAAGTATATCAAGCAATGATGAAATATGTTTATTGTCAGACATGGCTTACTGGCTTTATTGTCTCATCCAATAGTTTTTGAAAAGAATATTAAGCTTTACTATTCACTCTGTAGTTCGTAGAATAAATTTTTCTCAAAGTATTTGACTTTTGTGGATTATAGAACAAAATATACATTTGCAATTCTCACAAATTACCCTATATTCTTTTCATAATTCCATATATATGAAATCTTAAGAAATCGCACTATATTATTACTTATCCAAGTTCACTTGATAAAAATGGAAGATAATTGATGCAGTATAGTATAATTTCTCTCCACTACCTTACTATTCTTGGCTATTTCTATATTATTTTTTATTTATTTATTTTTTACTTTTATTGGTGCATTATGGCCTCACATCATAATGTAGTTCATATTACTATATTACAATGGTTATATAACTTGTAGTATATTTTACTGTATGAAAACAGATTTTTTTTTCAGGGAAATCTAATTCGCATTTTCAAGAGCAATGATCCTCCATATGTATGAATCTAAACAAATATTTATTTTCACTAAGGAAAATAAATGTACATATGTATCCTCTGATCTGTGTTCCCTTGAAGTTTTCTTATAAACAATATGGTTTTATCTAGTGCTCAAGAACAAATATGACATATTTAGTAAGGCCAAAATCATATGTCCAAAAGAATGGAGGATATGTGTGAAGAGTTGATGAATAATTATTAATGATGATTATGATGATTAAGAATAAATGATAGGTCCAGGATATTTTGAGGTTCTCACCCCTTTCCATTTGCGTAACAGATGACAAATGAAATGTACAGCTGCACCATAATTAAATGCATTCTCCTTTGTGGAATTACAGCTCTTTTTGATACTGCTTAATATGCTGGGTCTATAAGGCAAATATACACTCACTGACTCAATCTGTAATATTAATAATTTAACCCAAATCATAGAAAAGGATGCTGGCCTAAATAATTTAAAAAATCATGGAAAATATCCATGACTTGTGGGTGCTTAAAAGTAATGAAAATATGATCAAATTTTCTTTAAACTATATAAATTTTACAAGGAAGAAGAATGGTGGTTGTTAGCATTGAACAGGTAGAACATTCCCTTTTCATGTATGGCATTTATAAAAAGGCAGAAATGCAATTTTTGGCATCAGTGCCCTCTTGGAATTAATTCTGTCAACACCCCTGCAGGTGGCACAAGAGAAACAGATTGAGAAGTATGTTGATAATATGGGGTCATTCCAAAATCCTCCTTTGGCTGTCCTCTTCAGCATCATTTTAAGCCCCTGGATCAGATTCATAAAATCTTTTCTATTTGGAAAATAATTTTTCTGTATCCTGACACAAAAATAAAAATACCATCTTGTAGCAATAGTATCTGTCAAATGTCAAAAAGTTGCCATATGTTTAGCAAAATCAAAAGACTTCCACTGGATCAAGAAGAGGATGCCAGCTATAGCTTAGATGACTCACAATATAGGTAATGACCGCTATACATGTCTTGCTTTTGTTTCCACTCTAGACTGACTCTTGGGAAGTATAACAGCAAATAATCCTAATGTTAATCCTGCTTGCTGCCTGAAGACTTGTGGAATAATTTATTTTTTATCATATTCAAATATTTCAAATTTATTTATTTGCCAACTTAACTATTTCTTAACCCTGACATGAATTGAGACCATGAATTCATGAATTTTGCCTTGGTTACTTTTTTTTTTTGCGGTACTGGGGATTGAACTCAGGGGCATTCTACCTCCGAGCTACACCCCAGCCCTATTTTTTATTCTTTTATTTTGAAACAGGGTCTCACTAAGTTGCGGTGGGCCTCACTAGGTAGCCGAGGCTGGCCGCGAACCCAGATCCTCCAGTCTCAGCCTCCCGAATGCTGGGATTACAAGCGTGCGCCACCACGCCCGGCTTTGCCTTGGTTACTTTTGAATCTTTAGTGCTTATCACATGAAAAATGATATGTACAATATAAATATCTGTTGAAAGCTGAAAATAATGAATAGTTTATTCTGTTAATACTACTGACTTACATCACTACGAGTAATAACAACAATAAATATAACAAGTTTTTCGTAAGTTTTCCAATGTTGTCATTAGTCCCTAACAAAGTATCCGTCCAATTGATATATGGGATTACAAATAGCAAAGTAAAGCCCATTACTTTGAAAATCCCAGCTTGCCTCCTAGTTTAATTTCTATCGGATTCAATATTAGTTGTGAAGCGAAACCTACATAAACCATGACAGACAATTCAGGCATCATAATTAAAACTGACCTTTTCTGTCTGTTGCCTATTGTGATTTTTGGGGGGTTGGGGGAGGAAATAACCAGAGCTATTGTTTATCACATTGACTGAAATGTCAAGGTCTCTGATGGTTATGACTCTCAGAGAAAAGCTTTATCAGAAAAATGTGGTACTGGAATAATTTAAAATTAAAAATACCACATGAAAATGTTTTTTTTTTATGTAGAAATATGCAGTATTCTATCTTTAGCAATTCATTTTATTCTTTGCCTTTCAGGCATTAAATAAACACAGTTGTAAAAGTAAGTCAGGACACTCAATGGGAAACAAAGATGTAAAACGTAGCAAGACAATTTTAGTAGGACAGATGACAATGACATCTAGGATTAAAGAATCCATGTTCACCAGTGTGAAGTGAATTCTATGATCAGCCCACTGCTTATGAGACGGGCCTGGGTGTCATGGGTGAGGAAGGATATGGAGGAGGGATGATTAATTCTGCAAAATATAAGGCATGTTTAGGAGATGAGAGCAGAAAAGAGAATGTAAAAGGACCAAGCCTTTGGAGCTCTTAAAGTATTAGTTTCAAGATCTGGCCAATTTTGTACAATTTCCCAAGATACTATGCACATAATACTGATGTGCACTAATTAAAATTGTAATATATTGTACTTGGATCTGTGCAGAAAAGGAAGGGAAAACTCATTTAATATGTTATATTATGCTCTTCAGACTTGAGCCCTGTTTGTATTTCCAGTTTTATCTCTCAGCACCTCACTGTTTATGTTCCTGTAATAAGGAATCCTTTCAGATGATTGAACTCCCTTGTTGTCTCTCAATCTGAGGTAATTTCTGTCCGCACTCTTTCTATGTGGCATACTGCTCCTCTCCCCAGTCTTCATTTATTTGGACGGCTTCTATTCACCCTCCATAACCCAACTTGGAAAAGGCCTGGCTAACTCCACTAAACCTATTATGCATCCTTCCCACATTCTCAAACATAAAACTAGAGTTCTGTGAGGGCAGAAGATATATCTAGTACCAGTGTTTTATTGTTCATCATTAATTGCCTAATTCCTAGCATGGTGCTTGTTTTCTGGAAGTGCTGTGATTGATTTAAATTGAAATTAAATTGTGAAGAAAGATGGTTATTGATTAAGAACTTATGGAGTACTTATTATAATAATGCCTAAATAACACAGGACTCAAAAGCTCAAACTAGGTAAGGAAATAAAGACAAGGCATCTAGCTGCAAGGTTTTCAAGACTCCAGACCAGTAATTAGGGCCAATAAATAGTTACAAAACATAACAGCCTAGAAAGGAGGATTGGAGAAATGAGATTACAGGCATGCACCACCACCATACCCAACTTTTTTTTTTTTTGTACTGGGGATTAAATCCCAGGGCATTCTACCTCTGAGCTTTATCCCCCAGTCCTTTTTATTTTTTTGGAACAGAGTCTTACTAAGTTGTTGAGGATCTCACTAAGTTGCTGAGGCTGGCCTCAAACTTTGATCTTCTTATCTCAGCCTCCCAAGTACTGAGATTATACTCATGTACCACCATATCGAACAAGGAGTAGATCTTAAGTACTTTTATCTCACACACACACACACACACACACACACACACACACACACACACACACGGTAACTATATGGTATGAAGAATTTTATTACTCTATTCTTTTCCTATCTATCTTTTCACCAATATCACATTGACTTGATTAGTGTAACTTTGGAATCATTATTGGAATCAGGTAAATGCATTCTCCAGGTTTTTTCTTTTTCAAAAATATACATTTTCTCCTCTAATTATATTGCATTTCATTTAAATTTACAATCAGTCCAGCATGATTTCGCACACCTGTAATCCTAGTACTTGCTGTGCTGAGACAAGAGGATCCCAGGTTCAAGGCCAGCCATAACAACTTAGCAAGACATGGTTTCAAAATACATTTTAAAAAGGGCTGGAGGTATAGCTTGGAGGTAGAATGCCCCTAGGTTCAATCGTTAGTACACAAAAATTCAGAATCAACTTGTTGATATTTAGGAAGATTTTTTATGGGATTTTGAGGTTTTTTATGAGATTCAGGTTGTACTAAATTTATAGATCAGTTCAGCTAGTATTGCCATCTTAACAATAGTAGGCTATCCTATCCATTACTACCATATATCTCTCCATTTATTAAGGCCTTCTTTTCTTACTATTATCAGTGTTTTCTACTATGCAGCATACAGGTAACATGCATACATACATACACACACACATACATACACACATATGCATTCAAATTTGTATCTAAATAGTTCATGTTTTGGCATTTTGTGTGTGTGTGTGTGGGGGGGGTGCTAAGAGTTGAACCCAGAGGCATTCTACCTCCAAGCTACACTCCAGCACTATTTTATTTTTTTATTTTGAAATAGGGTCTCAGTAAGTTGCTGAGGGCCTTGCTAAGTTACTGAGGCTGGCTTTAAACACGTGATCCTCCTGTCTCAGCCTACAAGTACTGGGATTACATGCGTGCACCACACAAATGGCCTTGGTGCATATGTAAATGCTAATTTTTCCATACATTTAAAAAATTTAATTGTCTTAGATCAACAGAAAAATTTCAAAGAAAGTATTGTTCTGTATACCCCTTACTCAGTTTCCTTTGTTTTCAGCAATGAAGGAAGCCAGGTATCGTGGTAGACACCTGTCATCCCAGTACTTTGGAGGCTGAGACAAGGGGATTATAGGTTTGAGGCCAACTTCAGCAATTTAGCGAGGCTCTCATCAACTTAGTGAGACCCTGTTTAAAACAAAAAATAAAAAGGGCTGGGAGTGTAGCTCAGAGACAGAATGCCCCTGGGTCCAATCTCCAGCATCACAAAAAATAAAAATTAAAAACAAAAAACCGAGAAACCTTAGATGAGCAGAGAAAGTGATCTAACTGAAAGTAATGGCAGGGGGCGGGGGGAGAAACACTTTAATGCACATGATATACATTCACAAACATATCAAAGTCAATCACTAAACTGAACATGAGGAGGGGGAGGAGGGAATGGGGTGAGAAATGGGGAAGGGTTAAATGAGTGCTGTGTGCATGTATGCCCCTACCAGCTTGTACCTCATTAAGATGTATGATTACAGTGCACCAATTAAAAAATAAAACCACCATTTGAATCTAAAAATAAACCAAGAAACCAACTTTGTTATACTAACATAAATCAAACTTCAATATTTTATGTATAGTTCATTAATGACAATTTTCTTTTCCTGAGTCCCATCCAAAATTCTATAGTACATTTAGTTGTCATGTCTCCTTAGGCCCTTCTTATCTGTGTTGTCTGCAATATCTTCTCAGGAATTCTTTTCTTTTTGGAGGGAGGGGTAATCTTTTACTTTAAATGGGGTACCATGTAACATTTTTATACATTATATATTGTATAATGTTTAAATTAGTTTAAACACATCTATCTCCTCAAATATTTATCACTTCTTTGTGGCAAAAACATTCAAAATCAACCTTCATGGTTTTTCAGAGTATTGAGCATATTTTAGATTGAAATTTGTCTCTCAGTTGAAATTTGTCTGATATATTTCACAGTATTGGAGTGGTTGGGAGTTTGAGAGGAAGTTTCTTTTTCTACGTTTCTGAGAGTTTTCATCATAAATGGATATTGAATTTTGTCAAATATTTTGCTGCATTATTTGAGATAGTCCTGTGATTTTGCTTCTTTAGTCTGTGTTGACATGATAAATTACATTGATTATTTTAAACCGAGGGATATTTCCTCCAATATTTAGCTTTTCCCCCGATATTTCTTTTCAGCACCTGTTAAAGTCCTTGGGGAAGAATCTTACAATATATGCAATGTCCCTTTGTGTTCGTAGCTCTCAGGGGCTCTATAATCTCATGGTAGACCATACTTGACCATCCAAAAAGTGTTAAATATTTTAGTTAAAATCTTTTTGGTCACTTGTATGCCAGCCCTGTCTATCTCCTGCTTTCTGAGACAGATGAGACAATGGTTGTGCTACAATTTATCCCTACACTACCTTTCCCAGAGTCTAACCTCAGTGAATAACTTCAGTTAGTCTATAAACACATAGCTGACAGATTCAAGAAAATTCGTGATTTTATAGTTGGCACTGCTTTTGTCTCATTGTTAATGTGGAAATAACAGCCTTTCTGGCTTTCTAAATTCTAGGCAGAAAGACAGTCCCTGTTATTTAAAAAATTGACTTACCTCTACCAATAAATGATCCAGGGATGTTCTTTTCCCAGAGGATTTTAAATGTAACTTCTTTGTGAAGAGTGAAATGTAACAATGGAGTTGGTTTATGCTCATATTCAGTATGGACAAGGCTAATTTTTAAGATTTGTTCTGTATAGCACCTAGTCCATTGTTAGAAATTAGGACTTGAATAATAATTGTATTCACATTTACAGAAACTCTTCCTGTGGGCTTTAAAATGAAGAAGCCAAGAGATAATTATATCACTTTTGGCAGAGGAAAGTAAAAGCAGAATAGAATATGAAGCTGTTTGAAGTTGCATAAATCAGTCCTGCTAGCTATTTTCCCTAAACACAGAATTAGTGAGTGCCATCCAGAGGAGAAGTCCATATTGTTTTTTGAAGAAGGCTAATGAATGGTAACAACCAATGAAGTTTAAATTTGTTCCTATTATAAAATAATATATGAATATATTACTTCAATATATTAATTCTTTAATTTAATAAGTATTCATTAACCATCTAAAATATGGCAGACACTAATCTGCCTGTTGCAGAAGAAACATTAAAATAGACAGGAGGCCTGAGTTTTAGCCTTCATGTTATTACTTAACTCTGCATGATCTTGGATAACTTACCTCTCTAGACAAAAATAGTGGGGGTGAATTATAACAAGTATTACAGTTATAAAACCATCCTACTACCTCCTACTCAATCTGATTCACCCAGTAATTATGGCATTGCAGGTCACTAATATGTGATTATTAACTAAGACATGATGAATGATTAAAAAAAAACTTTTTTTTGTGTGGTACTGGGGATTGAACCCAGAGGCATTTTACCTCTGAGCTACACCCCCAGTTCTATTTTTTATTCTTTATTTTGAAACAGGGTCTCACTAAGTTGTGGAGTGCCTCACTAGGTAGCTGAGGCTGGCCTCAAACCCGGATCCTCCTCTCTCAGCCTCCTGAATGCTGGGATTACAAGCGTGCGCCACCACGCCCAGCTTAAAACAAAACAAAACAAAACAAAACGAAAAAAAAAACAACAACAAAACTCTTAAAAGGGTCAAAGAGCTAACAATAATAAAGTATTACCAGGTTGAAATCAGTGAACAGATGGAGATCTTGAAAGGGGCATCTAGTATTAATTATTCATGTTATGCCAGGAGTATTTGGCAATCCAAAAGGAATGTGCAATATTATTTTTGGTAATCATAAAAGGCTAAATAGACAAAAGTGAGAATTCATGGTCCACCAAGAATAGGAGTCATGATAACTTCCAATTCTCACCCTCCATTTTGGTCTGGGTCCTGAAGACTTATCTCCTAGGATTAAGGATGAATCAGAAGTAAACCAATCCTCACAAGATTTTTCAATTCAGCTTTAAGTGCACCTCAAGATAACAGTTTCCAAGAACACTGACTTTATCACATAGGACAAAATTGTACCTTGCGCATACCAGTTTCCTCAGGCACTCCTGAATACAGGATAAGTTTCATTACTCCATCTGGGACTAATCAGTCTCTTCATACACTGTAAATGAGTTCTCTTTTTTCCCCAGACTCCCAATCTTTTTTAATCACTAGATTAAGGTATGTTTTAAATAAATTAATTTGACTACCATAAAATTTTAGATGTCTAAATAACAGGAAAACTGTTTGAAGTCAATGACCATCTGTATTTGTTTGCACATTTGTGATATTGAGTTGATATAAATATATTTTCAATCAATGAGAAGAATATGAGTAGGCAATAAAGTAGAAAATTAAAGACATGGACTGTCAATTTACAAGAGATTATACATATGTATATATATATACACACACGATGATACGATGCAGAAATAGAAATGAAACAGAAGTGCTCATAAGAAAAACTGCAGCAACATGGTGACAGAAACTGGAGTGGTTTGAGATTTTATGAAGCATTTGCCCATATACTTGTTCTGAGATTATTGATTGGAAAAAAAAAAAGATACCAAATATGACTCCCTCATTTCTATCTTGAGCAACTGAATAGATTATGACTGTATTTAACAATATAATGTAGTCTAGCAAAAAATACTGGGAATCTCTCCTGAACATGGCTAATTAAGCAATTGTCTGCTTTCTAGTCTCACCATTTTCTCCTTCTGAACCACAAGATGTGCAATGTACTGGGAATTGAACCCACAGCCTAGCACATGCTAGGCAAGCACTCTACCACATAGCTTTTTATTTATCCTCAACCCCTTTTATTTTGAGAGAGGGTCTTGCTAAGTTTTCCAGCTTTCCTTGAAATTGTCATTTTCCTGTCTTAGCCTCCCAAATAGTTGTGACTACTACATGCATCAACACATCCAGGCATACCCCCTTTTAAATATATATTAAAACTTCTAAGTTAATCCTTATATTTCAACTTCTCTTTCAAAAAGATTTTTCTTTTGCTTTATGTTGCCATTTGAGGGGAAAAGTGCATTACTTGAATATAATTTCCATCTCTCCTCTCTCCTCCATTCTATTTATTCTGCCATTTTTTCACCTCCATCTCTAATTATTTTTATATGAAATAATGCAATGTTTTAAAGTAATTTTCTGGTTTTTCATGCACATAGAATTAACTAAACTTTCCATGTATGTAGAAATTCCTGCAATTGCAGTTGCATTAACTAGTTTTCTATGTGTGTATTTTTTCCCCATTTGTTCATTCACTATCTCTCATTCATAGTAATGGATTTACTTAAATGTTTAATGATCTTTAAAGAGAGCAGTTTTGTCGGGTGCTATGGCCTATGCCTATAATCCCACTACTTGGGAGTCTGGGACAGAAGGATCACAGTTTCACAGCCAGCCTCAGCAATTTAGCAAGACTCTCAGCAATTGGTGAACCTAGAGGTAGAATGTCCCAAGGTTCAATCCTCAGTACTCAAAATTGAAGAATAGAATAAAAATAAAGGAAGCAGGAAGCAGTTTCATGTAATGAGGATACCTAAAGCAAATTTGGGGTTGTGTGTGTGTGTGTGTGTGTGTGTGTGTGTGTGTGTGTGTGTGTGTCTGTGTGTATGTATGTGTGGCGGGGGAGCTAAAGCTTGAATGAGAGGTTAGGAAATGGAGAAACAGTGATTACATGATAATTTTAGACAATTGTCTGTAAAAGGTAGGGGGGAAATGGGAGACAATAGTTGGAGAAGATAAGGAGCTGTGAGAGATTTTGTTTAAATATTTATATATTTTTATTTTGAATTTTATGTTGTTATTTAGACAGTAAGATACCAGATCATGTTGGCAAAATTTGGTAGCTATACCCATATAAGAAATGTTTTTACAACCTGTAACAATCTATTGTTAATATTATTGCATGAAGAAGATTTCATTTTTGCTTATGAGGTAAATTGCCCTTTAGACTTACTATGTAAGTTCATTGCTACAAATGATGATTATGGAGAAGTAATTTTTTTAAAAAGCAGCAAAAAAATCACCCATAATCCCACATTCCATAATGACAACTTTTAACATTAATGTGAGAGATTATGTTTCCAAAGTTAGCAACAACAACAGTTCCCATTTTACATGTTCCTTTGCAGTAAGACATTGCTATGCGCCCATCCAGAGGAGGAGTTTATTTCCCTTCTTCTTGAATCTGGTCTCTCCAAAAGAATATGCCAGAGAAGGCAATGTGTAACAGAAGATATTGGACAATGTCTCCCCTGGAAATGGTCAGCATACAGGACATTCAAATGCCCTAAGGCAACCGTGCTGTAAAAAAGTTCAAATTCTTGACATAAGAGAACAGCCACATGGAAGAGCACGAAGATGCCTAATGCGAAGAAAATATTGTTTAAACTTGTAACTTTTGGGTAGTTTGGTATGCAGTAGTAGATAAATGAAACAATAATAATGTATTTATTAATAGCCACCATTTTCTTCCTAAGCACAAATATTTTAGTGGGTTAGTAGTCCATGGAGAGTTGAGGTTCCTTTTCAAAATAAAACATTACAAACTGGGTGTGGTGGCGCACGCTTGTAATCCCAGTATTTGGGAGATTGAGATAGGAGGATCTCAGATTCCAGGCCAGCCTCAGCAACTTAACCAGACCCAAAGTAAAAACAACAACAACAACAAAAAATGCTGGAGGGTGTATCTCAGAGGTAGAATAACCATGTGTCCCATTCCTAGCACCAAAAAAAAAAAAAAAAAAACAAAAAACTTACAACTGGACACAGTGGTACATGTCTGTATTTCTATACACCCATGATACAGAGGCATGAGGTTCACAAGTTTGAGACCATCCTGGGAAACTAGCTTCATTCATTCTCACTGCATTATTTATAGTTGTTCAAACTATAGGTCTTATTTTTGCAAGGTCAGTATGTAGGTTGTCCTACCTTAGCATTTGACATGAAATAATATGTTTTCATCTAATTATTTGTATATTTAGAGAGTAATCTAAGTGTGGGAATAAATAAGGAGTTGTTGTAATCCATTCTCTTATGGACTTAAAATTTAACTGAGAGCTAAAATCATTCCCCCTCTTCCTTTTATTTCTTAGAAATTCATACCCAAATGCAAAAATAAAAGTTTAAAGCATATTTATTTACTTCCTACCCCTGTAGTTCTCCTTTTTTAAAGTTAGAAGATGATTCTTTCTCTTGCTTGCCTCTTTGTTCCTTGATGCAATTCTGATATTTTATATAACTCTGACTTCTGTTTCCTCTGTAATTTAGACTCATTCCACAGGACATAACTCTAAAGAACACAATTAAACAGAACACGAGAGGGTTTTAAAGCAGAGATAAAAAGTTATTTCTTCACAAAATGATGGCATAGATTTATACATATTGCATTATTGGTAGTCCCCAATCTACTACCAGAAATCAACAACAAAATATCTACACACTAGCAGTCTCAATTGTTGCCCGGAGTGCCATATTTGTAAATATCTAATGAAAAAGGAAAAACAATCAAACTCTAAATTGGGTTCCACATTGCCTTGATAACACCCTCTCCATATGGAAGAAAGCACCTGAGCTATAGTACTCTACAATTTAGGTTCCTTCCAGTGGGAAAAATATGTATGTGGAGGAAAATATTTCTTGGCTCCAAATAGATACCCTTCTCTCCTAATTTTTCAGGGACAATATGTTCTAATGTTCTACATGAACTCTATTTAACAGTAACATTTTGTGTAGCTTAGTTCAGAATATCTTTTGAATAGTCCTTCTTTTGTATCATCTAAAGTTTAAATCAAACTCTGAAACAGATATATAAGACAAAAACATGATTTTTCAAAACTTTAAATTTATATGAAAATAGTATATTCAGTTCTTGATGCTTATTGGTTTAAAGCTAATGGTAACTGTGCCCCAAACTTAAGGAATGTGAGAAGACATAGTTGGAATTTTTAAGTATCTAGCATGTGAATCTACCTTAATTTATTATTTACAATTGGTTTCTGTTTTACCCTTATAATATTTTTCCTCAATTGTCCTCAAATTATAGTCACGTCTTCAAGCTGGGCATGGTGGCGCACGCTTGTAATCCCAGTACTTGGGAGGCTGAGACAGGAGGATCCGAGTTCACAGCCAGCCTCAGCTACTTAGTAAGGCACTCTGCAACTTAGTGAGACCATGTTTCAAAATAAAGAATAAAAAATAGGACTAGAGGTGTACCTTGGAGGTAGAATGCCCCTGGGTTCAATCCTCAGTACCTCAAAAAAAATTATAGTTGCAACTTAAACCAAATTGTAATTACTGGCTTGTATTGTACAGTTATATATGCAAGGTATTGTGTTAATTGCTTTATAAATAATTCATTTAATTACTTCAATTTATTCATAAATAGCCTCCTCATTTTACATATGGATAAACAAGCATATGAAGACTTTAAGACATGTATTACATGTATTTATGATTTTTTTTTTTTTTGCGGTACTGGGGATTGAACTCAGGGGCATTCTACCTCCGAGCTATACCCCCAGCCCTATTTTTTATTCTTTATTTTGAAACCAAGTCTCACTAAGTTGCGGAGTGCCTCACTAAGTAGCTGAGGCTGGCCACGAACCCGGATCCTCCAGTCTCAGCCTCTCGAATGCTGGGATTACAAGCGTGCGCCACCACGCCTGGCTATGATTAATTTTTTTACTTAATTCCATATACTCATTATATAAAGTAAGAGTAAGAATATAGGCACATATAATATTTAAAAAACATATTTAAAAATTATCAAGCTAAATTAAAAAAGGAGTAGATATAGGAAATCAATAAATTAATTACATAGAAACCTTCCTTTTATGTAGACCTATACAATCCAAAAAAAAAAAAAACAATATGAGATTGAGGTTAACTGCCACATAAAATATTTTCAGTCATGCTTTATTTAGTTTCCTGTTTGCATTGCAGGATATAATCTATAATGAAAAAGATTCTCAAATTCATACTACTTATATAGTATCTACCATTAACATATTAGATTTTCGCCATTGGCAAAATCAAACAGTAAGTTGTAATGACTGATTACTTTCCATAATGTGTGTGTGTGTGTGTGTGTGTGTGTGTGTGTGTGTGTGTGTGTGAGACCGAGGTACTAAGTAGAACCCAGAGGTGTTCTACCTCTGAACTACACCCAAGACCCATTTTTAGTGCAATATATATTGCACTAAAATATATATAATAAAATAAAATATATAAACATTTATTTTTAATTCAAAGTGAATCAACAGTAATACACCATAAATTCCTATTTTGACACTCACCAAAATAGTCACCTGGAAAACCTGCTTTTTGTGACAAAGTACAGAAGACTTGGTCACATTAAATCAATGAGAACTAGAGAAAAAGCTATCGCAAACTGTAATAGATATTACATCCATAAACATTTTCTCAGTAAAACCATTTTTATCAGTTTTTTGTTTTAATGCTTTATTTTTTTTATTTTGAAACAGGGTCTCATGTAGTTGCAGAGGGCCTTGCTAAATTACTGAGGCTGGCCTTGCAACTCTGATCCCTCTATCCCACCATTCCAGGAACATGAATTACAGGTGTGCGCCACGAAACCTGACTATTTTACTTTTGTGTGTGTGTGGTACTGGGAAGTGAACTCAGGAGCTTTATGCTTCTGAGCTACCCCTCCAGCCCTATTTTACTTTTTGGTTTTGAAACAGGGACTCACTAAGTTGGTGAGGCTGGCTTCAAACCTGAAATCTTCCTATCTCAGCTTTAGTTCACTTTTTTTTTAAAAAAGATGATTTCACTCAAAATTTTGTTAGTAAATAAAGTAACTTTAGAATATATAACTGAAAAACCACAGACATAGAAATATTGTTTTGTCATTTGATAAATTATTGAGATGTACAGATGGAATATAAAATCAGTTATTTTAATTTGTACCTCTAGGAATATTCAGGACATAGTTATTCATTCTAAACATATATACATGTTTCTTCCTTTACAAAACAACTCATTTGTCGTTTTTAAATTAGTTTCCTCTATGTGTAAAATTTAAAAGTCATCTTCTAAATTTTATATTCTAATGAAATGAATGTAGCAATGAGAACAAGGAATAAAATTGAATTTTATATTGTTATGTGTCTTATTTTTGAGTGTATTATGGAACTTGGGATTGAACCCAGAGGTATTCTACCTGTGAGCTACACTCCCAGCCCTATTTTATTTTTTGTTTTGAAACAGGATCTCCTTAGGTTACTGAGAGTCTCACTAAGTTGTTGAGGCTGACTTTCAACCTGCGATCTTCCTGTCTCAGCCTCCCAAATACTGTGATTATAGCGGTGCGCCACCGCACCCAGCTATATGTCTTAATTTTTAAGGAAAGAGATTACATACAATCCATAAGAATTATAATTTTCATAGGAAGAAATATCTTGTAGGTCTTACTACATCTCTGTCTTTCTTGAAGAGGATTTGTCAAGTGCTTATTTGTTTGATGGATTTAGATTCGACATTGAATTCATTCATTCATTTATTTATCAAATCAAATGTTTATTAAATACCTGTAAGATACCAGGAGTTGTACTTGGTACTGAGGTTACAGGATGTGGCTGGACCATCTTACCATCTTAAAGTATTCAGAAGGAAGACAAACAGATAATTTAATGAAAAAAGCAGTATGGAAATCTTTATGCTATATGATATGTACTACATTTCCAGAAGTAAGAAATTCTTGTACGATAATTATATGCAGGAATAAAATACATATATATTTACTTTCTACCATAAGACAGTAAGGACTTCAAGTAAAGGTACCATGTTTTATTTTATCTCTTACTCAGTTTAGATCATGTAGTATAACAAACAATACCAAGATCACATCACAATAGCTTAACAAAATGGTAGTTTATCTCTTCCTATGTCACAGATTAAGTGGCTATTCTAAGGGCAGCTTTTAAAGGAGGGATTCAGAATGAAAAGTTCCTTTTTATTTAGGGATTCACCATTTATTAGGTCTCGAAGATCTTTTATTAGTCTTTTAAAGGATGCTTTTTGACCAGTGAAGGATAACAGACAGGAGGGTTAGCAAATAGTCTTGGTAGCCAGAACTGGAATTCCCATATACCAGTTCTGCCCACATTCAATTGGCCAGGATTCCATTATGTGACCCAAAGTTAATTCTAGTAATTCATAGAAAAAGTAAACTTGAATATTGTTGATCAGCTTTGCAAACTACCATATTTTCCCCAAACCCAGCCCAATGCCTGATAGATACTTGCTATTAACTTAGCATTAACAAAGTTTTATTTCCAGTTCTTAGTTATATAGGTACACAGTAATATAATAACATAATATAACCTTAATAGATTTTATTTGCTGATTATATAATTTTAGAGATACAGTTTAGTTTTTCACCAGAAAGTCAACTTGAGATCACTTTATTGAACATTTATGAGGTAGAAGAATACGCAGAATATGACTTAGTCCATAAATGTGCCAAATATTTTAACTTAGTTTCCAAAACATATTTTTCAGAATGGATTGACTGACTTGTTGATCATTAATTTCATTAGTGTTAACATGAAATACAGATACTGCAATAGACTAAGCATCTTATAACATCTGTCAAAATCAAATCATTTTTTTTATTGGTGCATTGTAACCATACATCTTAAAGAGGTACAAGCTGGTAGAGGCATACATGCACACAGCACTCATTTAACCCTTCCCCAATTCCCACCCCATTCTCTGTCCCCTCCCTCCTTCTCATGTTCAGCTTAGTGATTGACTTTGATGTTTGTGAATGTACATCATGTGCATTAGGGTGTTTCCCTCTCCCCACTGCCCATCACCTTCAGTTAGGTCACCTTCTTTGCTTATCTAAGGTTTCTTCTTCTTTGCTAGAGTCCCTCCTATGACCAGCTTTCTCCTTAGCTTCCACATACTAGGGAGAGCATCCGTTTTTTTTACTTTTTTGTGACTGACTAATCTCACTCTCACTTACCATCATGTTTTCCAGTTCCATCCATTTCCCTGCAAATGACATGATTTTGTTCATCTTTATGGCTGAGTAAAATTCCATTGTGTACATGTCCCATAATTTTGTAATCCATTCATCTGTTGATGGACAACTTGGCTAGTTCCATAGTTCGGCATTTGAGAATAATGCAGTTTTAAAAAAATTGAAGTCAGTTTAGTCAAATATATAGGATTAAATAAACAAACTGTGACAAATGTTTCGTATAGATATAATAACTAAGCAGCTGTAGAAAATTCTACAATTGCTTTAGGATTTGGATATTGTAACTTGTGACATTAGGGTTTGGATATTTTAACTCACAATACATGAAGATACCATATACCTTTCCTGTTCCTGCTTTCCATCCATTTTGAAAACATGGAACTTGCTTTTAGCTATAAAGCTGCATGTGTCCAAACTTCATTTGTGTGTGTGTGTGTGTGTGTGTGTGTGTGTGTGTGTGTGTGCGTGTGCGCGCACGTGCATGCAGTACTGGAGCTTGACATCCTTGGCCCTTTTTAAATTTTTTTTTTTTTTTGAAACAGGGTCTTGCTAAGTTGATGAGGACCTCACTAAGTTGCTGAGACTGGCTGTAAACCTGGGATCCTCCGGTCTCAGCCTCCCAAATACTGGAATTACAGGTGTGCAACACCTTGGACTGCCTTGTTCATATTTTAAGTTTCAGTTGGTTGTACCCATTTTACTGGCAGAGTAGCTTCATTTTACCTGCTGATCATGAAGAGAATAAAGGAGAAATTTAATGTCCTTTATGGAACCATAGGCATTAATTTTAGATTATTAAATTTTAGAATCTCCATGCCCATTCCTCTAAATAAACTGCATACATCTTGTTCTTCGGTTTCTCTTTAAGCTTGATTACATCTGTGCTCAATTATAGAAATGAGCTTTTAATTGGACTTCCTTAATTGGAAGTTTGTTGGTTGCAGAACACAACTGCTCACTTGTTCCTACGAGTCAATTAGGTCTGATCTATGTGAATATAGTATGAAAGAATGAGGAAGATTTCGGTTATTTCTGTAAGTATAATGCGATACCTAATGCAAATTTTTAAATTACAGATCATTCATGGTGACTGATATCTAACCCTGTCATTGAATCAGTATCCTATTAGTGTCTGGTAGTAATTACAAGACATCTGTAAATGTAAAATTTTAAATTACTTTTATATAAAATAATGGCATTGTGATCTATTAAATTGAAATATGCTCATTTATAAAAATTCAAATACTCAAAAATGAAAAAAATCTAATAATTTTCAAATTAGTTTCATATTATATGAGTTATTTTGGAATTATATATAACACATTTACATTTTGTGTGGGGGTGTGGGGGTGGGGAGTAACTGGGGATTGAATCCAGGGGTATTCTACCTCTGAGCTACACCTTCAGCCCTTTATTTATTTCTTTCTTAAATTTTAGAATAGGGTGTGTCTAAGTTGCTAAGGCTGGTCCCAAACCTGATATCCTCCTGTCTCAGCCTCCCAAGTACTGGAATTACAGGCATGTGCCACCACGTCTGGCTTGCCTATATCATTCTTAATTTTTTTAGTTACACAATAAATTAGTTGGATTTTATGATCAAGTATATTTTATTTGTGTTTAAAATATAAAACAAAAAATGTTGTATTCTCTTAGTATTATAAACCATGAATTTGTTTTATTGTCTTTTTACTTGAAGAAATATTTCACTGGATATAATATTCTTGTATTCCCAATGCGGTAACTTTGCATAATCTTCTTTAGTAGAATATTGGTGTGCAGAATGCTAAACTCAACCTGCTTCCCACCATCTTGTGCATGACTTGCTCTGTCTCCACCGATGTCCAACTGAAGAGTTTTAATATACTCAGTGTTTAGTAGTTTGCCAGTACCACAATAGGTCTTGCCATTTAAAACTTCATTTTAGGTTGGCTTAGTAGCACACACCTGTAATTCCAGTACTTGGAAGGCTGAGACAGGAGGATCACAGGTTTGAGGCCAATCTCAGCAATTTAGTGAGACTCTGTTTCCAAATAAAAAAGAAAATAGGGCTAAGGGTGTAGCTTGGAGGTAGAATGCCTCTAGGTTTAACCTCCAATACCAAATAAATAAAACTTCATTTCAGAGTTTCTAGAGAAAAAAATGTTTACTTTTGTTGTGCACATTAAAATCTTCATTTAATTAAGGTGTATTCATTTTTACATTTAAACAAGTTTTGTCTTTAGTTTGTCTCCCAGGTTCATCATTCCTTCAATCCTTAATTATTTTTTAGGTTTGATCTTTTTGGTTTTGTTTTGGTAATAATCTCCTGTCTGATAATGAATCTTTATGTTTTCTGTCATACCTCTTCCTTCTGTGTTGCTTCTAACTTATCTAATCTCTGAAATGTGTTTTTAACTTTCATAGTTTCCTTGAGCCCTAGCAGCTCACAAATTATTTTTCTCTTTCTTCTAAAGTCTTTATTCTGTTCTTTAAAGCCTTCAAACTGATCACTAAATAGTATTGTGTTGTTTTTAGGAAAAAATTCTTGTCACTAATGATGAAAAATTACTTCTTGGACTGCTTCTTTTACATGGTGTGGTTTCTTTTTTGATGTACATTCTTTTTTTTTTTTTTGTATGTGTTATATACAGCTCAGGCTGCTTTCACCATTATTATTTAAATTTGAATAGTCATGACTGCTAAATATTTTTTTTGTGCATGTCATTTCGACAGTAATAATTTCTAATAGACCTTGGCCTTCAGAAGATATTATGGGCCCCTTATACAATTGTTACAGGGGCTGCTACTAATAGAAGGAAATTTGTGTATGAAGAGGAATATTGACAACTTATTTTCTTTTTAGTACTCTTTTTATCAATGCATTGTAATTATGCATCATAGTGAGGTTCCAACATAGCTCTTTTCTGATATTCAACAAAGTTACAAATCCATGAATTTTAAAAAAATATTTTAATATTTTTGCAGAAAAAGTATCACTGAAATGAATAACATACACTAAGTATTGATGATAGATTAGGTAAATTACAAAGTCAAACTATTTTATTTATAAAATGACAATCAGTCACAAATTTAATGTGGCAAAGGTTATCCATTCCTTTTAATACCTTTACCATACACAAATTATTACCATGACAATAAGTTATTATTACTATAGATAATTTATTTATTTATTTATTTATTTATTT
>PVLC010012916.1:25417-43157 GCA_004027655.1 Graphiurus murinus
TATTTATTTATTTATTTTTGCGGTACTGGGGATTGAACTCAGGGGCATTCTACCTCCGAGCTACACCCCCAGCCCTATTTTTTATTCTTTATTTTGAAACCGAGTCTCACTAAGTTGCGGAGTGCCTCACTAGGTAGCTGAGGCTGGTCTCGAACCCGGATCCTCTGGTCTCAGCCTCCCGAATGCTGGGATTACAAGCATGCGCCACCACTCCCGGCTCTACTATAGATAATTTAAAATATCAGTGTTGAAGACATTAGGAGATCCTAAAGAAAAAGAACACTGTGTCAAATCATCAAAAGATTTAGACTCTGACCAAGACACAAACACAAGGTCTAATTTTATTTTTGAAAGTGATTCAAGCCTAAGCCCAAGTTTACTGGCTGAGTACCTCCTTAGATTCGAGTTAAATTGCTAAGTCAATTGAGCTTCACAAATCTATGCAAGATCTCAAATACTCCCCCCCCCGAAGTGCTGCCCCCCACCCCCAGCCACACACCCATCAACTTTTAACCTGGAAAGATTCATTTTCAGTTTAGATGTTATTTAATCATAACTTAGTAGTAGTCTGTGTTGTTAGATTATCCTGATAGTTCTGCTCAAAGAAAATGATGTATTATGTCTAAGCAGTCAGTTTCCATCTCTGGATTTTTTTTTTTTTTTTTTTTTGCAGTACTGGGGATTGAACTCAGGGGCATTCTACCTCTGAGCTACACCCCCAGCCCTATTTTTTATTCTTTATTTTTGAAACAGGGTCTCACTAAGTTGCGGAGTGCCTCGCTAGGTAGCTGAGGCTGGCCGTGAACCCGGATCCTACGGTCTCAGCCTCCCGAATGCTGGGATTACAAGCGTGCGCCACCATGCCTGGCCTTCATCTCTGGATTTTTTGGCAATTTATTACTATATCCTCCTTTTTCAGGACATTATATGTGAACACTAGTGTTGATTATTCCTTCTGACTGTATACAGTGCCTAATATCGTAGAATTAGGTTGCCTTCCTCAAGTTCCTTATAGCCACTATCTCTAACTTAAAGTACACAAAAATATAGCAGGCTAGAGATGTAACTCACTGTAAAGAGGATTTACCTATCATGCTAGAGGTCCTGGGTTAGTTCCCCATCACTTCTTCCCAAAATCTATATAGTTGCCTTTAATTCAAAAGAAAAATATAATAAATTCCAATTAAATTGCCATTGGATTTAAGCATATTCTGTTTGGGTATCCTTCTTTTATATTTACAATTAACTTCCGTGCATTTCAAATTAACTTTTCCATTTGCAAGTATCATTATGCACCCAAGGCTTTTCATAGATAAAACAAGTTTCAAATAATTATAATTACTATTCTCTTTTTGATGTTTTAGTTCTTCACAACTTGGCCAGTGGGAGTTCTTTTATGGGACACACCTTTGATCTTTTAACCCTACTGTAGATCTATTTTTGAAGGCATCTTTGTCTTTTGGCAATGAGGTCTTCCAATCCATAATTCATTTTTTCCCACCTCAAGACATTAAACAAGTTACTCCCCCCAATGCATGATTATTTTGAATTGAGAACACTTTTAGAGATGTAGCAATTGGAATTGTGTTCAGGTGCTGGTGACAAGGCCTGGGAATGATGTTCATGTAAACAAATTTGGGGTTTATTTCTTCATATTTAGAAAGTATTTCAGATATCAGCAGTCTTATATGAATTACAATATTAAATGATTTTGTATTTCTGTAACTTTCAGGGCAGTATCCCTGAGCAAAATGTGCCTAGCTAAGTACTATTTCAGCTGGGTACAGTGGTACACACCTGTAATTCCAGTATTTGGGAGGCATAGACAGGAGGATCAAGGTTCGAGGCTTGCCTTAGTAATTTAGTGAGGCTACAAAAAAATAAAAATAAAAAGGGTTAGCTGGGTGCTTGTACCCACTTGTAATCCATGTACTTGGGAGATTGAGACAGGAGGATTGCAAGTTCAAGGACAGCCTCAGCAAGTAGTGAGACTCTCATCAACATAGCAAGACCCTGTTTCAAAACAAACAAACAAACAAAAAAATAGGATTGGGGATGTAGCTCAGAGGTAAAATACTCCAGCATCAAAATAATTAAAATAAAATAAATACTTGTAAAAACAGTTCAATAGTTTTAGAAACCCATATATTTCTTTTCATTCTAAAATATCCCTTTAGGTATGTCAATGCATGTATGCTAGTAGAATAGCTTTTAATTAAAAAATATTGCTGCATTGCTTTTTTGTTTTATTTTATAGACACATAATGATTGCTCATATTTAGAGGGTACAGTGTGATGTTTTGATACATGGTTACATTGTATAATATTTAAGTCAGGGCAATTAGCCTATCCATCCCCTCAACTATTTATAGTTTCTTGGTGGGTGAGAATATTCAAAGTCTTCTCTTTTAGTCATTTTGAAATATATAATATAGTATTATTAACTATACTTTCCCTACTGTGTAGTAGAATACCAGATTTTATTTATATAGCTGTATTTATATGACTGTATTTTTTTATATAACTGTTATATTAACTATATATAACTGTAGTTTGTTCCCACGGACCAACCTTTTCTCTCCTTCCCTCTTCTCCTTAGCTTCTAGTAACCACTATTCTATTCTAAGCTTCTATGAGATCAACTGTTTTATATTTCACATAGAAGTGAGATTATCTAGAATTATAGCCAAAATTTTATAAAAACGTGGAAGCAACTGAGATGTCCTTTTAGTTTTTTATTTTCTGGGGTGGGGTTGTTTGTTTTTTTTTTGTTTGTTTGTTTATTTGTTTTGTTTTCTTTTGACAAGAGGATTGAACCCAGGGGAATTCTACCTCCGACCTACACCCCTAACCCTTTTTATTTTTTTATTTGAAACACAATCTTACTAAGATGCTGATGATGTGATTAACCTGCTGAAGCTGGCCTTGAACCTGCTATCCTCCTTTCTCAGACTCCCAAGTACTGGAATCATAGGCATGTACCATCAGGCCTGGCAAAAATGTCTTTCATTAAATGAATATATAAATAAACTGTAATACATCCAAACAATGGAATATTATTCATCACTAAGAAAGAAGCAGTCAAGCCATGGAAAGAGCTGAGGGATCTTCAATGCACATTATTAAGTCAAAGAAGTTCATCTAAAAATATCCCATACTGTGTGATTCTGACTGTATGACATTCTGAGAAAGGCAAAACTAAGGAGATAATAAAATGATCAATGATCTTGAGGTGTGAACAGGGAAGGATGAATAGGTGGATGAAGGCATATGTAATACAGAGAAAATACCCTATGGATAATATAATAGTGGATACATGTTATTATACATTTTTCCAAACCCTTAAATTGAACTCTAATGTAAACTGTGGACCTCAGGTGATAATGATATATCAGTGTTCACTGATTGTGACATTTACATCTTGGGAGTAAAGGGCATATGGGGACTTTCTGTGCTTTCTGAGCACTATTGTACTCTAAAAATGAAATATATTTAAAAGGAAAAAACACATAATTAAATAGATCATATTTTCTCAAATGTAATTATTTTTGTAATTTTCATGAGTTAATGATATAAAGATTCTTCTATACTTAATAGATAAAAACAGAGACTCAGGATTAATATGTGCCTTAATATTCATACACTATTGTTCCTTCAGTCATTTAATAAATATCCTATGAATCTTTTCTGTGAAATAAATTCTATATAACTTTATTATATAATTTATCAATTTATTTTCTTTATAATTATTTGTAGAATACCTACTAGATGCAAAAAAGACAATGTCATTGCCTTATTAGAGATTACTAGATTATAATCTGTATCAAACAAGGTGGACATGGATCTTTCTCTCAAGGAGGTTATATTCATGACGCAAATCCAATTTATTGAAAAAAACTCTGTGCTAGCCAAGTTTGATAATGCATACCTGTAACCCCAGTATTTGGGAGGCTGAAACAGGAAAATTGCAGTTTCATGGTCAACCTCAGCAATTTAGTGAGACTCTGTTTCAAAATTAAAAAAAAAAAATTTTTGAAAAAGGACTGAGGGTGTAGTGTACAGGTAGAATACCTGAGGTTTAATCCCTAATACAATCAAAACAAAACAGAAACAACTCTATGCTTTTCTATATGTCTAAGAATATGTAAAATGTTTTCTAGCTGGCATAATGGTGTATGCCTGTAATCCCAGTACTTGGGAGACTGAGACAGGATGATTGCAGGTTCGAGGTTAGCCTCAGCAACTTAGCAAGACCCTGTTTCAAAATAAAAATTAAAAAGGGCTGGGGTGTAGCTCAGAGGTAGAATACCCCTGGGTTCAATTTCTAGTACCACAAAAATAAATAAATAAATGTATGTTTTCTAGCTAGGCATATTGGCACGCACCTGTAATCTCAGTACTTAGGAGACTGAGATAGGAGGATCCCAGATTCTAGGCCAGTCTCAGCAACTTAGCAAGACCTTATTTGAAAATTAAAAAAAAAAAAATAGATAAAAAGGGTTGAAGTATAGCTCAGAATTAGAATGCACTTGGGTTCCATCCCCCATAGCCAAAAAGTTTCACTATCTCAGATTTACCTTTTTCCCCATTCAATTTTTCTATTATCAGTACGTATTATTAGTTGGAGTGAAAATTGGTTGTGATCAAGACTCAGATTTGGAGGAAAATGCAGTTTATGTAAAATAAATTTTATCAAATATTGTTAGATTGTTCTAGATACTAGACATAGATCCATACACAAAACAGCATGATGCTTGCTTTTGTGTAAATTACACTTTAGCAGGAACTTAATATGGCCTTGAAATTGCTTTATATTAAATAGTATTTTATATTATATGAGGTTATTTTGTTGATTACTATTTATCTCACAGCTGGAATGTAAATTCCATGAAGTCAAGCCTATTTATCAATTTATTCCAAGTGGCTTGACGAGCTTCTGGCCCAGAAAATGGAAGGTATAATTATTTGTGGAAGGATAGAATGGAACTGGATATATTTTAGGGTCAATTAAAAAAACAAAGTCTAGAACATCTGTTCAAACTGGAAAGCAGAGGCTTTTACTCTGAAGGTAAACTCCATATACCAAAATGGATATTTCTTAAGGCTATAGATATAGTATTATAGTTACAAAATTGTTTTTCATATTTTATTTTCCAGACTATTGTCAATAAAAAAGAGCAGTAAAATGTAAAATTCGTGAAGCACAAAATAATTGTTAAAATATTAAGGAAAACACTAAATGATTTTTGAGGGATTCCTTTCCAGATTCTAAAATATTTGAAATATTATATCAATGGTATAATAATTGGCTTTTAAACATAGATACAAAATTTGCTGATTAAAATATAGCTTTATGATCTCTAATATTACTGTTCTTGACTAATGATGAGAAATTTTACCATGAATAGTTTATAAATAATTATTTTAAAAGTTTATTTGGAGCTGAGCATGGTGGCACATACCTGTAATACCAGTACTTGGGAGGCTGAGATAGGAGAATTGTAGGTTCAAGGCCAGCCTCAGCAACTTAGAGAGACAGTTTCAAAATAAAAAATAAAAAGGGCTAGGGATGTAGCTCAGAGGTAGAATGCCTCTGGGTTCAATCCCCCATGGAAGTAATGAATGAATGAATGAATGAATGAAGTAGGGTTAGAGATATAGCTCAGAGGTAGAACTCCCTTGGTACCAGAAAAGAAAACACACACACACATACACATACACACACATACACATACACATAAACACACACCTGCACACACACACAAAAGAGAACTACTCTCCCTTAGAATTCCTAGAAGGATCAAAGCATGTCTGACACATTGAATTTAGCCCAATAAGACCCATTTTTGACTTATGACCTCTACAACTATAAGTTAATAATTATGTGTTATTTTAAACCACTACTTTTGTGGGAATTTGTCATAGCAGCAATAGCCATACAGTAATACAGTATGTAACTGAAATTCTCATTAAGTCTACTGTATTTTTGTTAGTAGAATAAGAGAACTCTACAATCTTTTTGGCATTAGTCATTTTCTAAACAAAGCTATAACTTTATTTAATTTGGCTTTAAATAATTTAAACAATGCTAGTACAGATAAGGCTATATATTACATGTGCTAGAAGCCAACTTTTTTTAGCTATTTCTTTGCTACAGACTAAATT
The DNA here is from genome assembly GCA_004027655.1 of Graphiurus murinus. Taxonomy (NCBI): domain Eukaryota; kingdom Metazoa; phylum Chordata; class Mammalia; order Rodentia; family Gliridae; genus Graphiurus; species Graphiurus murinus. The sequence continues at coordinate 31,583 of PVLC010012916.1, forward strand.
TCTGTACCTAGGCAGCTATCTCAGTGGGAGAAATCCCTTATTATCTGTTTTCTAATTAAAGAACCTAGTCATGCAAACATTTATTATCACATTAATAATAATAATAGAGCTAAAAGTCGTTTTTTACTTACTTAACGAAAGTAAACTATGTATTAATTAGTGCTATAATTTTACACATTTCCCAACAAGACAACTTAAATATTTTAAAGTATAGTATATTATTTATTAATTTAAATATGTAACATTCCCAAATGTATTAAAACAATATATCAAACTTGTAAGTCCAGTTTAATACCCTACCAGATGACATATATTAGAGAATCAAAGAGTTGGGTAATAGAGAAGAAACAGGCTTTGCCACATATACTAAATTTGCTAAATTTCAAATTTTCAACACTTTTGAGGCTCCTTTTATCTCCTATACCTGTGTTCCAAAGGAGATCTTCTGTGTTTCACTCCTTTCCTCATAAATGTCTCTCCTGTAAATTGGATTTATGCTTAGAATTGGTATTCAGCGGGTACTCATCTATATGGCCATACAACTTTCCATAATGATTAATTGGTTGCCTATGACACTGGATGTTAAATATTTTGAGTATAACTATTCCTAAACTTATACCCACAGACACACACACACACAGACACATACATACACGCAGGCAAAACTGACTTATCCCTTCTTATTATTTGTCTTTTATTCATATGCTGCACTATGGAAGGAAGGTTTGTCCAAAATGTTGGAATTAATTGGTTGACTAATTCATTCATTAATTGATTGATCAAGGTCATGTATTGAGAATGATTAAGTACATTTGGGTGGCACCGCCAAGGCATAGAACCCTTCATTTGATTCTCTATTACAGTGTAAGGGAATCATTCTAGTTATTGTGGCAAAATGAAGCTTACACAAATTCCATTATTTTCTAAAACTGTCAAAAAGAAAGTAGGAACTGAAATCTATATTAACCTCAACTTCTCCACATGGAATTAGTAGTCATTGCTACTCTCATCAGTTATTTCATTGGGGTGACTGTACAGTAATAGAACTCTTTACTTTTTTTGGGGGGGGGGATCAAAAGAAGGATGGGATCACAGCAGTGTTTGACTTGACCATAAAAAACAATGACAATTTTCAGGTTAGCATTCTCACAGCTATAATCTAAAGACTTGACCATGTAAATTAGAGGAAAGAAGATTTATTTTCTCACAGTTTCGAGCTCAGTCCATGTGAGGCCAGGGACCATGAATCTCAGGGCATGGTGATGGGAGGCAAACACAGCGAAAGCACATGGGCTGTGCTCCTTACACCATGGAGGCTAGAAGCAAGAGAAAGAACGGGGGGGGGGGACCAAATATAATCCCCAAGGCTGCATCCCCAGGGTCACACCTCCAACCACACTCTAGGGGCCTACGCCACCACCCAGATTAATCCATGACAATGGATTCATCCACTGCTGGGATTACAATGCCTATGACTCAATTACATCAACTCCAAACACCAATTCATGAGCTCTTCAAGTTGCCATTCTATATCTAACCCTAAAAGATAGTGGTATACATTTTACTATATTTATATATTTACTATTTTTACTGTATAACAAGTATACAATTCCTGTTAGTTTGCCAAAATCCTATTTACCATACTATTTTAACACTTGGAGTTGTCAGAAGATCTCTAAGTAGCACATGATATATATAAAGTGATGATGATCATGAGTGAAAATGAAAATATAGTGATCTCACTTATATTCAATAATGGTCTTTATTTACACTTCCATGAAGAAAAATGGACATGGGACATTTAACCCAGAAAGGTCTATTGAGCATAACAACCAGAAATTAGTTTCTTGGGGTTTAGTAAATGGAAGCATGTCAAAAACATCCCCACTAGAGTAAGGAATAAACTTCTGAATATTGCTTCTTTGACAAAAGTCACCAAAGGGAATATAGGGCTGGTTAGTCAGTTTGAGTTATGGCATCAACAAGTGTTACCTGACAATAACACTTGGCCTACACCTAAGAATTTTGAAGGGTCCATCCTGGACAAGAATCTTGGCACAACTGTAGACAGCACCACCTGATGGAGCTAAAAGTTATTTTCCTATATGTTGTTTATAATTTCAGAAATGATTTATCACCTTTGGTAGCTTTTCATGAAGAAAATTCTAAAGTTAACCCTGGGTTTCTATATCTTGTTTAATACTTCAAATCTATAATTTGAAATTATTATTGCTATATCATTGAGTATTACTGGTTTCTTATTGGGTATTGGTATCTGGCAGAGATCATCAAATAGTTGGGATAATTAAGAGAGAAGCCTGAAAAGTGGCCAAGAAATGAGAAACTGATTACCAAATGTGATAATTACAACTCAGTAGAACAAAATGTTTCTTTATAAATGGATTTTAGGTCTTTGATAATATTTTAAGAGAAATCAACATGAAATATTCTGAAGGTAGTTTTGATGAACTAATAGTAAATAGCAATTATTACAACCCAGTAGAAAAAAAAATGTGTATTTAAAAGATTTCCATGTCTCTGATGATACTAAAGAATAAAATTGACACCAAGTATTTAAAATATAGTTCTGATTCACAATTTATTTTCTGATTGATTATTTTCACTAAGATGGTTGTTTACAAGAATCTTTTATTTATTTTATTTTATTTTTTGTTGCACTGGGGATTGAACCTTGAAGACATTCTGCCTCTGAGGTACACCCCCAGTCCTATTTTATTTTTTATTTTGAAACAGGGTCTCACTAAGTTGCTGAGGGCCATGCTAAGTTACTGAGGCTGGCTGTGAACCGATGATCCCCCTGACTAAGCCTCTCAAGTACTGGGATTACAGGCATGTGCCACCATGCTTAGCTCAAGAATCTTCTTTTAAAATAAGATTTAAACCTGAGTTTAAAGTGGGTTACCCATCCAAATTTGTGATTCCTTATAAGTCAGTAGAAGAATACAAAGTGTTAGAGTTTTAGAGTTTATGTAGCCTATATCTTTTTTTGTATAATATCTAAAACCTTTGAAATGTGATATCCTATTGATCCAATATGAAATGCTTGATAAAGAATACAAATTATTCTGTTAATGTTTGGAGTTGTCAGCAAGTCTCACACCCTCACTATCCACACACAAGCATATGTGTCACTGGTTTATGCACAGAGACAGATATTTAGACACATCAAAGATCTCAGTATTTGTACTTGTAAATTCACAGGATGCCCCTAGTACAACTTTTCAACCAATGAACTGATGTTTGTTACTTACTTATTTTTAATTTTTCAAAGATATATTAGAGGTGGGTTTTAATTAACAATTAATTACTAACATTTATTATTCCCTGTATTTTTTCTGTTTGGTCATTTTTCAGTGTGTATGTCTGTGTTTGTGTGTGTGTGTATGTGTGTGTGTATGTGTGTGTGTGTGTGTGTGTGTGTGTGTGTGTGTGTGTGTGTGGCACTGGGGATTGAACCAAGGGGCATTTTACTTCTGAGTTACACCCCCACCTTTTTGAAAATTTTTTTGTTTTTGTTTTGAAGCAGGGTCTTACTAAGTTGCTGAGAATCTTACTATGTTGCTGAGGCTATCCTTGAGCCTGTGATCCTCCTGTCTCAGCTTCCCAAGTACTAGGATTACAAGTGTGTACCATCGCACACCATTCTACTTATTCTTAAATCCCAGTTGCTTTTCAAAACATCAAGATAGATCCCAAATAAAATGCATATTAAATTATGAATAGTAAAACATTGACTTAAAATTTTCTGTAATTTAAGATAAATGTGCTCAGATTTTTAATTCAACCCCACCACCCAGGTACCATTCAGTGGCTTTTCTACTGGAGATTCCCCCAAAAGACCACCAGAAAGGATGTTAGCAAGGAAAATCAACTTAATTAGAATCACTTCAGTAAAGGGAGACACTGCCTTGGCAGAATTTTAATATATATCAGAATGGGAGGTCAGGGAACAATATTTACAGAGTTGTGAGATCTGGAATCAAGTGGTTGAAGATGGTTTTTCCAAGGCAGGAAGTTGATTGAAATTAGTAAAGTTTGGATATAAGAAGATATGATTGATGAATACTAATAGACAAAATCTTGACATGAGTTTTAATAAGTCAAATCTTGTTTCCTAAGTGAGATGTTTGCTAATGCGAACAATATATTGTTCTCAAAAGGAGAGTTGTTTGCCTGATTAATAAACTGTACACCTCTTAAAATTGGTTTGTAACAGGTTTTTATAAACAAAAAGTGAAGTTATGTATTGGTTTAAATCTTTATCTTCCAAGCTAAGAATTTCCAGGGCACAAATATTGATGTCATATGGGCAGAGGTGGCCTCAATTTGTAGTCCTGATTGTTAATCTCTGTTGATGTAGGTGGCCTCAATTCCCACTAAAATTCATCACAGCAATTCTCTGAAATCTCTCATAGTAGGATACAAGTGACCTAGAATATTAAGCAAAGCTAACTCATATATCTTCTTCTGGGCTTGGGCTTATTTCAATAGGTAAGATATGAATGAAAACAGCAGATTTGGTTTTGGAGGCAGACAAAGATGAACTAGGTTGGTAAAATAGCATGCACGCTTATTCAAGGAAAGAGTTGTTTATTGGCAGATGAGGAATCAGATCCTGCATATATATTAGGTATTAACCTCTGTTCCTTCATCTATTACATTTTATTTCTACTCATCCATATCCTACTGAAGGATTGGCCCCATTGCTTTTTCTACTGCACTCACAAAATCAACTAACAACCTTCTCCCATTTCTAAAGCCTTCAACTCCAGTTCCTCTTCTCTGAAATCTTTACTTCACTTCCACATGCCCTCTCTATCCACTGCATCTCCTTTCACTCTTCTAATTTGTGTGTAGGGTACTGAAGATTGAACCCAGGGGCATTCTACCATCCAGCTCCACCTCCACATCTTTTTTGTTTGTTTGTTTTGAAACACAGTCTCTCTAGGTTGATGATAGTCTCACTACTTGCTGAGACTGTCCTTGAACTTGCAATCCTCCTGTCTCAGCCTCCAAAGTACTGGGATTACAGGTGTGCACAACCACCCCTGACTCACTGTTCTTTTTATTCCCCTATTTCCTTTACATAATACATTATAATGGTAATTTTATTTTGAGACTAATTCAGTAGCAACTGAGAAATTATTTTCTTTCTTTTTTTTGGATAAGAGTAAGGAATCCTTTAGTTTCTCAGCCCTCCTTAAGGTAAGGAAAATAATTTTACTTGTTAAAAAAAGAAAACTAAAACAATTATGTTTCCATGATAACTCAGATTGAATCTGTAAATTTTATTGGTATCCTGAGGAACTAAAGGGCATGAGAGTTGATAATCTGAACAGCTGAGTGGTATATGAAAAATATATTTGTTGCGAACAGTGCCTTATGATTCTTCATCATCAGTATTTACAATTATTTAGGCAAACAGAAAGAGTCAGGGAAAGAAGATAGAATTGGTGAGATCAAAATGGTCATTGGAGAGAGTGTCATTAGCAAGAAAATAATGTTGTAATGTTTTAGTAGATACTGTTATTTCTAATTAGTACAAATTCAGTGATACAATAAATTGATATTGCTGAAGCAAAACCAATCAACATTCATAGTTTCCCAGGAAATTGATGGCTATTAGAAAGAGTGAATAAATTGCTGCCATCAATTTATCAGGAAATGACCTACATGAAGATCATATATACTTAAACCCACCCATTTTGTACCCATTCATAAGGTATACAGGAAATCTCTATATTTTCTTAATTTTGCTATGAACCTAAAACTGCACTAAAAATAGTCTTTTAAAAAGAGAGAATTATGAACAAAATAGCTATAATGCCAACATTATAATCATTTCTGGTAAATTATGATTGGATTCTATTAGGCTGATATATTATTTCTGTGTGTATCTTAAATTAGTTTTATTTAAAAGATAGTAAATTCCAATAAAAATCACAATTTCCCACATACCATAAATTTATGTGTCAGTTGGGGAAATTTCCTGTTGAAATAATGAGTATTAATTTATCGAGCACTAGTATGGATAACACTGAAGTTAATCCATTTTATTTGGCATTATATGATACAGAGAACTAAAACATAAGAAATATTGATAGTCATGCTTAATCTATAATAAACCATAGCTACTCACTTGAGCTAATACTAGATTTGAAATGTTTTGTTATCCTAAAAATTTTATAGTGGATGACCTTTATTTAACTGTTAAAATGCTACCTTCTAAATGAAACTAACTTCTTATGAGGTGATAAAACTACACACAGTCTATACTCTCCCATTCACTGTTTCCTATCAAGATCTAGAATTAGCTTAGGCTATTCCCTACTGCAGTAGATTTCTACTGTTGCATAGCAAATTAGCACAAACATAATGACTTAAAACAATATATATTTACTATTTCACAGTTTTTGTAGGTCAAGAGTCTGGGCATGATTTTATAGGGTACTCTGTTTAGGCTATAATCAAGATATTGGCCAGCTGCATTCTTATTAGACGCTTAGCTAAGGAAGAATCTGGCTTACTCAGGATATTGATAGAATTCATTTGCTCATGGCAAAATCACTGAGGTTGCCAGCTGCTTACTGGTTATTGGCTGGAGTATGGCCACAGTTCCCTGCCACACAGCCCCTTTCATAGGCCTGACTACTTACTTCCTCAAGACCACCAGGAAAATCAAATTGATATTTATCTTTCCCTCTCTCTCTCTTTCTCTTTCTCTCTCTGTCTCTCATACACACACACACACACACACACACACACACACACACACACACACCATCAGACAAGTGACATCCTATTACCTATGTCATATTCTATTGTTTAGAATCAAGTTACAGATTCTGCCTACACTGAAAAAGAGAGAATTGTGCAAAGGTGTGACTCATTGGGGTTCCCCTAGAGGTTGTTTGTTATATGTAATCCTTCAAATCAACTATAGGGGCACTATAGAGATGAAAAGGTAGCATTTACTGGAGCATTTACTGTTATTAAAAATAACAGCATAAACCTGAGAAACCCCTGGTGAATCCCTGGCTCCCTTGAATGGCATATGTGTTTACTAGGTGCTACAGCAAGCAGTAGCCCAAAGCAGCAATTAAAGAAAATGATAGGAAGAAGACCTGCAGTTCTGTTTTGCCTCTTCTTCACTTTGGAATAGTAGTTGCCAGCCCCTTGACACAGAAATCTGCAGCAAGAAAACAGACCAACAAAAGTTCTACAAAGATACAAAGTTTAAAATAACATATCTCAGCTGACCAGACACTTATGGGTGTTTTCTGTGTCCTCGGCCTAAAGGCCTGTGGGTTATAACCTAGGAAGACCATCTCCACAAAATGCTGCTTTTTCTCTGAACAGTTTAAAGTGAAATCCTGGCCAGAGTAATTACTTCATTGAGTGGCACCAATTGAGAATGACCTACAATGCTTCTGGATTTCTAGCTATTCTGCCTCTCTCTTTAAACTCACTGAGAGAATGTGCAAGACTTTTGCCTTGACTTTGTTCCACTACCAAGTAGGACAGCTTACAATACCAAGAAATGTGAGGTCTCACACTAAATATTAGACACCCGAAGTACAATTATTTCTCCAGAAAGGTAACAAACCAAACCACAGATATCACAGGAAACAAAACAGAGATACCAAAAATTTAAATATACTTTAATAATTAACAGGTTATATAAGCAATAATGCAACAAATAGAACCAAGTGGACACATTTGATATGAGATTTGTAATTTTTGAAACAAGACTATAATAGAATAAAAAGTAGAATAAGCCGGGCGTGGTGGCGCACACTTGTAATCCCAGCATTTGGGAGGTTGAGCCCGGAGGATCCGGGTTCGCGGCCAGCCTCAGCTACCTAGTGAGGCACTCCGCAACTTAGTGAGACTCGGTTTCAAAATAAAGAATAAAAAATAGGGCTGGGGGTATAGCTCGAAGGTAGAACGCCCCTGAGTTCAATCCCCAGTACCGCAAAAAAAAAAAAAAAGTAGAATAGATGTATCTGAAGAATTATTTACTGATACAAAATATAAAATATCCTATATGGCAATAAGATAGGAAAAATAAATCAACAAATATAAAGCCAAAGCAGAGAGCAAAGAAATATATAATTATGAATTATAGAAAGAAAGAAGATAAAAGAGAAATGTTGATGTTTAACAAATAATGCTAAAACTTTCCTGGGATTGAAAAATCGGGACCCAAAACCTGAGACTTACATTACTTATGAAAATTTAATGGGAAAAAAATCCACATCTAGATACATTATACTAAAATTCAGTAACACCAAAGATAAACACAAGTTTTGTTTTGTTTTTGTTTTTAGTACTGGGAATAGAACCCAGGGGCATTCTATCTCCAAGGTATACCCCAGCCCTATTTTTTATTTTGAAACAAGGTCTCACTAGGTTGATGAGAGTTTCACTACTTGCTGAGGCTATCCTCAAACTTGTGATCCTACTGCCTCAGCCTCCCAAGTACTGAGATTCTAGGCATGTGCCACCATGCCTGGCTGAAACACAAGTTTTAAATGGTCCCAGAATAAAAGGAAAATAACCTACAGAGAAATGAGAATAAACAATTACATCAGAATTATCAACAGCAAATTTAAATGGATAAAGAAAATGAAATAAGACATATAACACACAAAGGAATATTATTAAGCCATAGAGATGAATGAAATCCTATCATTTGAAGCAAAATAGGTGGAACTGGATGCCATTATGTTAAGTGAAATAAGTCAGACATAGAAAGAGATTACCATGTTTTCCTTTATATATGATAGCTAAAAAACTTTGACCTGAATGTATAATAGTAATTACTAGATGTTGGGAAGGGTATGTGGAGGGGCTGGGTAAAGGGAGGTTGGATTTATCTGTGCATGTTGTATGCATGTGTAGAATATACTGAAACCCATTAATGTATACAATTAATACATGTTAATCAAACACAAAAATTATAAAGAAATACTTTATACTCTAAAAAAAAGCACAGAAAATGAAAAATTTTAAAAATAAATCAAAATATATTTGGATCATGAAAGCAATATTGGGTCTCGTAGCCATTATTTATGCATTTTAGGTATTAACCCCTTATTAAATATATGATTTGTAAATATCTTCTCCCATTCCATAAGCTGGCTTTTTACTCTGTTGGTTGTTCCCTTTGATGTACAGTCTTTAAGTTCAATGTGGTCCTACCTGTAATTGCTTTGATTACTTGTCCTTTTGGTGTCATATTCAAGACATGATTGCCAAATCCAACATCTGAAAAGAATTTCTCCTAGGAGTAGTTTAATTTAGGTGTTACATCTAGGTCTTTGCTCTATTTCACGTTGATTTTCACATGTTGTAAGGTAAATGTCCAACTTAATTCTCTTATATATGGATATTCTATTTTCCTAATGCCATTTATTGAAAAGATTTCCTTTCCACATTGTGTGTTCTTGTCACTTTTGCTGAAGAACTTTTAACCATATATATGTGGGTATATTTTTGTGCTCTCTATTCTGTTCCATTAGTCTACATATAGATCTTTATTCTAGGAATACATCATTTTAATTACTAAAGCTTTGTAGTATGTTTTCAAATCAGAAAATGTAAAGTCTTCAACTTATTCAATATTGTTTGGTTATTTGTATTTTGAGATATCACATGATTTGGGGATTTTTAAAATTTTTATTTATTTTTATTTATTTATTTTTTTTGGTACTGGGGATTGAACTCAGGGGTATTCTACCTCCGAGCTAAACCCCCAGCCCTATTTTTTATTCTTTATTTTGAAACCAAGTCTCACTAAGTTGCAGAGTGCCTCACTAGGTAGCTGAGGCTGGCCGCAAACCCGGATCCTCCGGTCTCAGCCTCCCGAATGCTGGGATTGCAAGCGTGCACCACCACGCCTGGCTGATTTTTTTTATTTTTATTTTTCAAAACAATGTCATTGGGATTTTGATAAAGATAGCATTAAATCTTTGGATTGGTTTGAGTGGTATGAATCTTTAATAATGTTAAATTTTCCATTCCAAGTCAGGCATGACAGCACACACCTGTAATCCTAGTACTTTGGAGGGCTGTAGGTTTGTGGCCAGCCTTAATAACTTAGTGAAACCCTCAGCTACTTAGTGAGGTCCTGCTTCAAAATAAAAAAATAAAATAAGGCTGAGTATGTAGCTCAGAGGCAGAACTTCCCTGGGTTCAATCCTGAGTACCACAAAAAAAAAAAAAAAAAAAAAAAAAGAACAAAGAAATCCAATCCAAGGCACAGGCTATCTCCCCACATCTTTGTATGTTCTTTTATTTCTTTTGGCAATATTTTATAGTTTTCAGATTATTAGTCTCCTTCATTAATTTTATTATTAAGCGTTTTTTATTTTGATGCTATTATAAATTGAATTTTTCTTAATTTTCTTTTAGATTTCTCTTCATTAGTGTATGGAACACACCTCACTTTTGTGTTTTGGTTTTATATCTCACAAATATACTGAAATTATTGGTTAGTTTTAACAGAGAGAGAGAGAGAGAGAGAGAGAGAGAGAGAGAGAGAGAGAGAGTGTGTGTGTGTGTGTGTGTGTGTGATTGTTAGGCTTCTCATAGGTAAGACTGTGTTATCTGTGAAGAGAAACAATTTAATACCTTTGTTTACAATTGGATACCTTTTATTTTTCGTGCCTAAATGCTCTAACTAGGACTTCCAATACTATGTTGACAGAAATGGTGAGAATGAGGATCCTTGTGTTCTTTCTAATTTTAGAAGAAAATCTTTCAATCTGCTACTATTGAGTGTCTCAGTTGTAGAGTTTTCATGAATGTCTTTTATTATATCTAATTAGTTTCCTCCTATTCCTGTTTTTCTGACCAATTTTATCATGAAATTCTGTTGAATTTTGTCAAGTTATTTTGAACAACTGAGATGACCATGTATGTTTTGTTCATTATTTTAATGTGATATGATACATTGATTAGTTTTTATTTGTTGTAGCAGGTATAAATCCAGTTTAGTCACATTATATAATCCTTTTAACATGTGGTTAAATTAAATTTGCTAGCATTTTATTGGAAAATTCGGCATCAGTATTCATCAGTGGTATTGGCCTGTAATTTTATTTTTTTCTGATTTTGCTATCAAAATAATATTGTTCTCAGAATGGTTTGGGAGTATTCCCTCTTCAATTATTTGTAAAAATTTGAGGATTGTTGTTAATTCCTCCTTAAATGTTTGGTAGAATTTTCTATTTAGTTCTGCTCTTTTTTTTGGGTGGGAGGGACGTTTATACTTGGAATTGAACTCAGGGATATTCTACCTTGGAACTACACCCCCAGTTCTTTTTATTTTTTATTTTTTTTATTTTTTTATTATTTATTTATTTATTTATTTATTTTTTTAGCATGGATTTTTATACATTTCTTGGGTACAACAGGGTTAATTACACATTTTTGTTGGGTACAAGCTAGTACAGGTAAAGACATCCATGCACATATTTCTCATTAACCCTTCCCCAATTCCCACCCACCCTCCCCCTATCCCCTGGTCAGTTTAGTGATTGACTTTGAT
>PVLC010012917.1:0-17733 GCA_004027655.1 Graphiurus murinus
ACAAACAGCACTACTCAAACCTTGGCTTCTCTTTCTCTCATATCACTGCTCCACTGAGTATACCCTGAAACTCAGCACTGGTAGTTTCTTGAGCTAAATATTAATTTTCAGCTTCTGGGTTCTAGGTTAACTTCAACATTTTAAGTATAATGCTGTCTTCTAATCTCTAAAGAAATCCCACCTTCGTTAAATCCCATCATTTCCACTAACTTCTCATAATAAGACAAATTAGATCTTTTTCCTTTTTCTCAAAGATATGTCATTTTGCGTCTAACTTTTATAGCAATTATATCACAATATTGTTCAAAGCCACATGCTGTTCCTAAAGTTTCAAACAGGAATTTTAGTATTTAATGTACTTTGGAATTTTAGTATACTTTTCTGAGTCTGTACTTTCATTTTATTATGTGGAAAATATTACTTACTTTATATGATACAATAAAAACTTAGAAGTACAGAAAACAGGGCCAGGCATATAGTAAGTTTTCAATAAATACTAGTTTTCCATGTATTCACTGGTGTTTAAATTACCTTCCAAATTGCTTTGTATAACACTACAAAATTATAACTTTCTTGAGTACAAAGATTCTAATTTTGGTATTTTTATATGTCTCTCATTTTTTAAGTACTTTTATAGACCATTACACAAAGTAGGAATTGAGTAAAATTTATCAAATTAAACCTCTTTGTTTACTAATCCACATAATAGCTAATGTTATAAATTTAGATGATTCCTTAAACACATGCCTGGTTTTCTCACCAGAAGCTTATTGAACGTAATTCAATCTCTGATTTTCACCAGTATTAATGACTTGAGAGGATAGGAATGCCTGACCTGTAAGTTCTAAGGTTAATGTTGTACATGAGAACTACTGTTCATGGAAAAATGTGTGATTTTTCTTGAAAACAATTCCAGGAAATATATTGCTGTATAGATTGGGTTATATCCATCTAGCATAGTATTCAATGTCTGCTATATCCATTGCTTTGTCCAAATTTAGATTATGAGTAATAGAGTCATACAAAGTTTACTAACAGGAAAAAGTAATTGTTTAGACAATGTTCCTCTTCATTGTATCAAAATATTTCACACATAGTTACCCAGTAGATTTGGAATAAGGAAAGGTTAGTTTTGAAAGCATCCTTTAAAATGTTAAAATGCAAAAGACAGATTTTACAGTAGGCCTTCACTACTTAAAAACATTTATGTAGTGTGTTTTGCACCATTCTACTTTTTAAGTGTCTATTTTCTAAGATATTATGCACTTTGTGTTGTATGTAGTGTAATGATAATTTGAAGAAATATTAGGAGGTTGCATGACTATGAAATATAGTATATGCTAATGCCTAAGTTTTGGCATATGCTGAGTACGTATGTACAAGGAAATTCAGACAGCTAGTAATACATTGAAAGTGAACTGACATTGGAAGCACTGCCACAAAAGGCAAATCAAAACTTTTGATCTACCTAGTGAGGCACACTGCAACTTAGTGAGACTCGGTTTCAAAATAAAGAATAAAAAAATAGGGCTGGGGCTATAGCTCGGAGGTAGAACGCCCCTGAGTTCAATCCCCAGTACCACACACACACACAAAAAAAAAACTTTTGATCTGAGCCTAAACATGTCAGTTGACTTCTAAAACAAACAGGAAGAAATAAAACATACAATAATCTTCAAATGATTTTAACATAACTCAGTTTTAAAGCATAATATTCAAAATGTCCAATCCATAATCCAAGATCATTTGATATAGAAACATTTGGGGAAATCTGATGAGTTCTAAGAAAATGATAAGTTAAAATGCCAACCCCAGAATGCTTCAGATGTTGAAATTATCAAGCAACAACAAGCAGCTTATGACCACCCATGATGAACTTAATTGGTCATTTTCAAAAGGAATGCACGAAATAAAAGTGAAAATGGTGGCAACCAAGAAATAGAAGATATATTACAAAATTGGTGTAAAATGGAACATTTAGAACTAGAGAATGCAATATCTAAATAATAGATTGCATACACTCAATAATGGACATAGGAATCAAAGAGGAAAGACTTGGTAAAGTTTGAGAAAAAATAGTAGAAAATTTCCAATCCTAAAAACAGGGGAAAAGATTTAAAAAAAAAAAAAAAGCAGCGTACACATACCTTTTGGTATAATACCAGAAGAACTAATAATTAGGGCTTTAGAAAGAGAAGCCAAACTAAGTGGCACAGAATGAGAAAATAGTTAAAGAATTAATGGTATGAAAACTATCAACCTACAGCTTATTTCCCCTCTACATTTAAGTACATGGTAAGTCTGTTTGTCCCCCAGTGTCTTTTTTCATTGACCTCTTTAGTTGAACTCCAGATTTGATCTGGCCAAAATTAAGATATCCTTTCTCTTAGCTACAGTTGTACCTCATGTGACTACATTTCTCTTGTCTGGCCACTGATACAAATACCCATGATTTGTGTTACTTTCAGATGATGTTCTTGAAATGTCAAGAGGCTCCTTCCTTCTATTTTCTTTCTCTCCATCTGAAATGTGAACATATAAAATCTACCATTCAAATCCTTATTCAAACCAACAAGAAAAACATATCCCGGGTGCATGATGGAGAAAGAGGTAGAAAATAGCTCCCCTCAAAATAGGAGAAATGTGGTTCTCAACAACATAGCTAATCTGATGACTGCTAGATACCAAAGAAAAACTCAGTAAAGCTCATATAAGAGCAAGTTGCAAGAAAAGTAACTTTAATTTGGCATAGCTAAATAGACCATATTTCATTTTTTATAATTTTATTGGTGCACTCTAATTATACAACATAGTAAGATTCAAAGTAATATATTTACATATGAGCAAATCACTTGGTGTGTTTCCTGTGGATGCCACCCTGCACCTCCTTCTACCTCCCTGTACATGTTAGTGGGTTTGGTAGTAATACCTTAATGTATTAAAATAACATTATTTAACATTTATCGTGTTTCCTTCCTCAAGGATCTTTTTTCTCCTCCCCTTACCCCCATTCCTTTCCACTATTCTACTGGTCTTTCCTAATTTATATGAAGTCTTTTTGTTTCTTATTTTTCTCTGTAGCTTCCACATGTGAGAGAAAGCATAGGACCCTTGGCTTTCTAATACTGGCCGATTTCACTTAGCAAATTTCATCCATTTCTTTTTAAATGACATAATTGTTTTCTTTTTTATGACTGGGTAATGTTCCATCATGTGTATTTACTACACTTTATTTATTCATTCATCTGTTGACCGACACTAGGTTGGTTTCATATAAACATTGGTATGCAAATATCACTATAGTACTCTAATTCTTTTGAAAGGTACCAAGGATTGGTAAAGCTGGGTCATATAGTGGTTCCATTCCTAGTCTTTTGAGAAACCGCCATACTGGTCTCCACAGTGGTTTATTAATTTGCAATTCCACCAACAGTGCATGAGAGTTCTGATTTCCCCACGTCTTCACCAGAATTCATTATTATTTGGGTTCTTGATGATAGACATTCTAACTAGAGTTATATAGAATCTTAATGTTGTTTTGATTTGAATTTATTTTCTCTTATGTAATATTTTGGTTTTCCAAAACATATGTTTAATAATTTTTTAAAATGTTAAAGGAAAACTGAATTGGCATTTTTAAAGGTTTTTCTTCACTGGATTAATTTACTGGCTCGACATAATCTGAAATATTAAGAATGTTTAGAAAATCTCAAATTACTTGGTTATTATTACTTGGTTATATTACTAATAACAAACCATTTTAAACTACACAAATAACCCTTTGTTCACATGTGAAGTTACTAGTGCCAATATAAAGACAATGTATGGGAGAAAACTGGGCTAGGAACTGGAGGGAATCACCCAATAAATGCTGCATGCATATATGTATTTATCACTCTGCATCTCACTATAATATATAATTGCAATGTGTCAACAAAAAAGGTAAAAAAAAATTAAATATGATGCTTACAAAAATATTGAAATTTGTAAAAAAATATATATACTTGCACTAAAAGATAAAATGGTACACTGAAAAGAGTGAGCAATGTGTTTGCATTTGTCATTTCTACAAAACATAATGGACAACAGCTCATATTATATTTAGTTCTCCAACAGATGGAAGAAAACTAATGTCACAAAGTAAGAGACAGGAAGCATTCTAAAATTAACAACAGAAAATGTAAGCAGATTATTCCATCTCTCAAACATTAAAAATATTCTGCATTTATCTGTCTTTCAAGTTTTGTATTAAATTTTAAGTTCAATTATGACTTATTTAAACTTTTTCTTACTACTGCTACTTGCTTATTTGCTTTATTTTTTGCACATTTTCCCAAAGAAGCAAATGTGCATTACTTTATTTGCATAATCACCTTTAAATTAATGAAACACTTTCTGTCTTTACATTCATTTTTTGTTCTTGTTGTTTTGTTTTGTTTTGCTTTGCTTTGCTTTGCTTTTGAAGTGCTGGAGTTTGCACTCAGGGCCTCAGGTATACTAGGCAAGTGCTCTACCACTGAGTGTACCCCAGCCCTGCATTCACTTCTTTATCTACTACTTCCAAGAGTATTAGATAATGTTCATCCATTAGCACAATTAAATTTTATAAATAAACTTCTATCCTTCTCAGCATTGAAAATTTATTAAAACATGGGTATTTTAATTATAATAAAATGATAATGAGCCACAGCACATGAAAGTGTAATATTGATGTCTTCAAAGCATCAGATTTATACCAGCAAATATGCATTCCCCAGGGAGTATACTTTATAATTGGAATAGGTGGAGGGAAGAAGCTGACAGTTAGTTGTCCCTATTATGATTCCATTCAGCTACATACAATGGAATACCAAACTTCAATGGACCAACAAATAGAGTTTGTTGTTTCTCACATGACCAGAGATTGGTATTCTGGAGTGCCTAACTAATTCATTTCTGTCAAACATGTCCATACTTCTTCCATGTTTCTGTTCATTTGTGATATTCATCCTCATGAGAGACTTCTCATGTTGAAGCTTAAGCTCTTATAAACATAGCTTTTCAATATTTCAGACATCATGGCAGCATTTCAGGCAAGAAAATGGGAAGTGTGAAAGAAGGGGTCAATTTTTTTTTAATATATTTTGGAGGACAAGTTCTTGAGCTGGTATTGCAGCTCAGTGTTATAGCATGTGCTCAGCATGCAAAAGACTTTAAATTTTCATCCCCAGAAACACACACACACACACACACACACACACACACACACACACACACCACACACACACGACAGAACAAATTATTTTATCAAGTGCCATTGGGAGGTATTATTATATTCTTGTCTGGTTATACTGCTTGTGAAACAACATTGAGAGTTTATTTTTATGAAGAAAATGAAAATTGTATGACCATTCACTTTTTGTGACTGGCTAATCTCACCTAATATAATATTCTCCAGAGCCCTCCATTTTCCTGCAAATAACATAATTTTGTTTTTGATTGCTGAGTAGAACTCCATTGCGTGGGAGCAGAATAGAAGATTCCAAAACAAACCCACATGCTTACAGTCAATTGGTTTTTGACAAAGGACCCAAAAAATACACTGGAAAAAAGATAGCCTCTTAAACAAATGCTGTTGGGCAAAACTGGTTAGCTATATACAGAAAAATGGAAATAAACCCCACTTTCTCACCCCGCACAAGAGTCAACTTAAGATGGATCAAAGACCTGGATGTCATGCCAGATACCTAGCGCTACTTGAAGAGGGCATAGGACCAACACTTCAACACATAGGCACAGGTAAAAACTTTCTCAACAAGACCCCAAAAGCACAAGCAACACAAAGGCAGATCAATACATGAGATTTCATTAAACTGAAGAGCTTCTGTGCAGCAAAGGAAACTATCAAGAACCTCAACAGAGAGCCCACAGAGTAGGAGAAAATTTTTGCCAGCTACTCTTCTGATAGAGGACTAATATCTAGGATATACAGAGAACTCAAGAAACTCACAGCTAAGAAAACAAATAATCCAGTCAAAAGATGGGGAAAGGACCAACATAGACACTTTACAAAAGAAGAAATACAAATGGCCAATAAATGTATGAGGAAATGTTCAACATCATTAGCAATCAGAGAGATGCAAATCAAAACTACCTTGAGATTTCACCTAACCCCAATCAGAATGGCAATCATCAAAAATACAAACAATAACAAATGCTGGCAAGGGTGTGGAGAAGTGGGAACACAAATACATTGTTGGTGGGATTGCAGATTAGTGCAACCACTTTGGAAAACAGTATGGAGTATCTTCAAACGAATGTGAACGAACCTACCATATGATCCAGCAATATCACTTCTGAGTATCTACCTAAAGAATGGCAACCAAACTATCAGGCCAGATGCATGTATATCTATGTTTATAACTGCACAATTCACAATTTCCAAACTATGGAAACAGCCACAATATTCATCAACAGATGAATGGATTATAAAACTATGGGATATGTACACAGTGGAATTTTATTCAGCCATAAAGAACAAAACCATGCTATTTGAAGGGAAATGGATAGAACTGGAAAACATTATGTTAAATGAGATTAGTCAGTCACAAAAAGTAAAAAAAAAAAAAAAAATCTTATGCTCTCCCTAATAATCGTATGCTCTCCCTAATCATATGCGGAAACTAGGGAGAAAATGGGGCACAAGAGGGATTCCAGATGAAGAAGGAGAAACCTTAGGTGAGCAAAGAAGTTGACTTAACTGACAATGATGGGAGGATGGGGGACACCCTAATGCATTCGATGTACTTTCATAAACATATCAAAGTCAATCACTAAACTGAACCTGAGAAGGAAGGAGGGCAAGGGAGTGGGAAGGGAATTGGGGAAGGGTTAAATGAGAAATGTGTGCATGTATGCCTTTATCAATGAACCAATTAAAAAATAAAATAAAAAATATGAAAAAAAGAATTTCATTGTGAATATCCCATAATTTTGTAATTTATTCATCTGTTGATGGACACTTGGATTGGTTTTATAATTTGGCTATTATGAATTGTGCTGCTATAAACATAGATATGCATGTATTAATATAACAATCTGATTTCAGTTCCTTTTGAAATGTTCCCAGGAGTGATTTAGCTGAGTCATATGGTGGATCCATTCTCAGGTTCCTGAGGAATCTTTATGCTTATCTCTATAGCAGATAAACTAATTTGCAACCAACCAACATTTTAGAAGAGTTCCTATTTCTCTATATTCTCACCAGCATTTATTATTGTTCAACTTCTTAATAATTGTCATTCTAATCAGTGTTAGATGGAATCTCAGTGCAGTTTTCTCATGTACCTGATTGCTAATGATGTTGAACATTTTTTATGTATGTATTGGCCATTTATATTTCTTCTTTTGTGAAGTGTCTATTTAGTTCCATTGCCCATTTCTTGATTGGATTGTTAGTATTTTAGTGTTAAGTATTTTAGGTAATTTGTATATTCTGAATATTTATCATTTATCAGAAGAATAGCTGGCAAAGATCTCCCATTCTGTATGTTCTCTTTTTAGACTCTTAATGGGGAATAACTGAGATATAAGAGGGTGTTTAGATAATATAGGAGAAACTCCAGTGAAGATAGCGAGTTGATTTCTAGTTTCATTCCATTGTGGTCTGAAAATACACAGGGAATTATGTTACATTTTATTCAACCATAAAGAAAAAAACCATGGGGTGGGGGAAGAGGGAGGTTAATGAAGGAAACACCTCCAGTGACATAATGTACATATGTGAGAATATCGATGTCAAACTCAGTATTTTATATGGAAGAAGGAGCATGGGAAGGGAGCCAGGGGAAACCACTCCAAGTGCTGTGTACATGTATGTTACTATCACTATAAATGACATTATGATGTGAGACTATAATGTACCAATAAATGTATAAAAATAAATAAATAAATTTAATTTGCTCTTGAAACAGATAAAAAGAAAAAGAACATTGTAGAAAACATCTAGGCAACAGCTTCAAAACTACATTTTCCCCAAATGTCAATGCCATATAAAAAATAAACCTGCAAGAAGTAGGTGATACTGTTCAAAAAGAAAAAAGGAAAAGAAAAGTAATGTAATTTGCCTTCTCCAAAATAAATCACATTCTGGGCCACAAAGCAAGCACTTGCAAATTCAAAAAATGTAACATAATTCCCTGTGTATTTTCAGACCACAGTGGAATGAAACTAGAAATCAACTATAAGAAGACCCAGAGTAATCACATAAACACATGGAGACTGAACACCAGACTACTGAATGAGGAATGGGTCATAGAAGAAGTAAAGGGAGAAATAAAAAATTCCTAGAAACAAACAAAAACAGAGACACAACATATCAAAACTTCTGGGAAACCTTGAAGTCTGTACCAAGAGTAAATTTTATAGCACTGAGTGCCCACATAAGAAAAACAGAAAATCACAAAATAAATAACCTAATGACACAGCTCAAAACCCTTGAAAAACAAGAACAATCTAACCCCAAAGCCAAGAAATTATTAAAATCAGAGCAGAAATTAATGGAGTAGAGAATAAAAATACAATACAGAAAATCAGCAAAACCAAAAGCTGGTTTCTTGGGAAAATAAATAAGATAGATACGCCATTAGCAAACCTAACCAAAAGAAAGAGAGAATCAACCCAAATACCAAAATAAGAAATGAAAAAGGTGATATTACCACTGATAGTGTGGAAATCCAGAGGATCATTGAAACTACTTTGAAAAACTATACTCCAACAAAGTGAAAAATCTAGAAGAAATTGACAAATTTCTAGACACATACAACCTTCCTAAATTGAGTCAGGAAGATATAGAAAACTTAAACTAACAAGTAGCAATCAAAGAGACAGAAGCAGCAATAAAGAGCTTACCATCAAACAAAAGCCCAGGGCCAGATAGTTTTCCAAGTGAATTTTATAAAACCTTTATAGAATAACTAATCTCATTACTCTTCTGTCTATTCTGTGAAATAGAAAGAAACAGGACTTTCCCAAACACATTCTATGAAGCCAACATAACATTAATACCAAATAAAGTCAAATAAAGACAGCTAAAGAAAAGAAAATTATAGGTCTATATTACTGATGAACTTAGATGCAAAACTGCTAAACAAAATACTAGCAATATACATTCAAAACTATGTCAAGAAAATTATACACCATGACCCAATTGGGTTCATTTCAGGGATGCAAGACTGGTTCAACATACAGCAAACAACTCATATAATTCATCAAAAAAACACAATCAAAGAGAAACATCACATGATCATTTCAATAGACACTGAAAAAGCATTTGATTAAATCCAACATCCATTCATGCTAAAAGCATTGCAGAGAATCAGAATAGAAGGAATATACTTCAACATCATAAAGGCAATATAAAATAGGCCGACAGCCAACATCATATTAAATGGGAAAAAACTGCAAGAGTTCCCACTAAAAACAGGAACAAGACAAGGATATCCATTATCACCACTTCTGCTCAATATAGTACTTGAGACTCTAGCTAGAGCAATAAGAAGGAAATCAAAGGTTTAAAAATAGGAAAAGAAGTAAAACTATTGCTTTTTTCAGATGACATGATACTATACCTAAGAGACCCAACACAGTCAATCAAAAAGCCTATAGAAGTGATCAACAAATTCAGCAAAGTGTCTGGATACAAAAATCAATCTTAAAAAATCAGAAGCTTTCCTTTATGCCAACCATAAATCCACTGAAAAAGAATCTACAGATTCATTGTGATATCCATTAAATTCCTAAGGTTACTCCTCACCGACATAGAAAAATCAGTCCTTAAACTCATTTGGAAAAACAAAAAGCCCAGAATAGCCAAAGTAGTTCCTAGCAACAAGAACCATGGAGGAGGCATCACAATACCTGACTTCAAACTCTACTACAAAGCCACAGTAATAAAAACAGTATGGTATTGGCACAAAAACAGACATATAGACCAATAGAGAATAGAAGACTCAGAAACAAACCAACAGACTTACAGTCAATTGATTTTTGATAAAGGACATAAAAGCATACACTGGGAAAAAAGACAGCCTCTTCAACCAATGATGTTGGCAAAATTGGTTAGCCATATGCAGAAAAATGGAAATAAATCCCACTTTCTCACCCTGCACAAGAGTCAACTCAAGATGGATCAAAGATCTGGAAGTCAAGCCAGAGATATTGCAACTACATGAAGAAGGCATGGGTACAATACTTAAACACATAAGCACAGATAAAAACTTTCTCAACAAGACCCCAAAGGCACAAGCAACTCAAGGGAAGATCAATACATGGGATTGCATTAAACTGAAGAGCTTCTGTGCAGCAATGGAAACTATCAAGAACCTCAAAAGAGAGCCCACAGAATGGGAGAAAAAATTTGCCAACTACTTCTCCAATATAGGACTAATATCTAGAATATAAAGAGAATCAAGAAACACACAGCTAAGAAAACAAATAACCCAATCAAAAAAGGGGCAAAGGATCTAAATAGACACTTCACAGAAGAAGAAATACAAATGGCTAATAAATGTATGAGGAAATATTCAACATCTTTAGCAATCAGAGAGATGAAATCAAAACAACCTTGAGATTTCACCTAACCCCAATCAGAATGGCAATCATCAAAAACACAAAAAACAACAAATGCTAACAAATGCTGGTGAGGATGTGGAGAATTGGGAACCCTAATTCATTGTTGGTGGGATTGCAGATTAGTGTAACTACTTTGGAAACCAGTATGGAGGATCCTCAGACAAATAGGAATGAACCTATCATATGATCCAGCAATATCACTTCTGGGTATCTTCCCAAAAGAATGGAAACCAAACTATCAGACCGATGCATGCATATCTATGTTTATAGCTGCACAATTCACAATTTCCAAACTATGGAATCAGTCAAAATGTCCATCAACAGATGAATGAATTACAAAACTATGGGATATGTACACAATGGAATTTTACTCAGCCATAAATAATAACAAAATCATGTCATTTGCAGGAAAATGATGGAACTGGAAAACATGTTAAATGAGATTAGTCAGTCACAAAAAGTAAAAAATCGTATGCTTTCCCTAATACACATGATGTACTTTGACAAACATATCAAAGTCAATCACTAAACTGAACTTCAGAAGAAGGGCAGGAGAGGGGATGGGGTGGGTATTGGTGAAGTGTTAAATGAGAGATATGTGCATGTATGCCTTTATCAGCTTGTACCTAACAAAGATGTATATGATTACAATGCACCGATTAAAAAAAAAAAGTCATGTAATTTGAAGAATACTCCAGGTCAGTTACACCAAAACTCTTCCTCTGAAACATGATACTGAAAGTTAAAAGCATACATTTCAGATCTCTTTCTTCTCTCCAGATTCATTACATGTGTTACAATAGCTTCTATATTGATAAATCAACTTACTCTATGATCAAGAAGTTTTAAACATTCTAATTGTATGGAACCTGCTTCTAGAAAGAACAACTAAGCTTCTATAAGGTAAGATAGCAGATATACAATCCAGTAATTAATAAGAATAACAATAATGATAATAAAAACTATCCAAAGAACTAGAGGGTGAAAAAATGAGTAAGATTCTGGAAAAGTGGTAAAGAAAAGAGGTGTCACATGGAAGAAGGAAACTGCATGACGTAAGATCCTATGCCTTTAATAGGTGTTATGCTAAAGACAGATCATGACTAGTATCACATTAAAACCTTGATGCAAAACCTACAATCTTAACCAACTTGAAGATCCAGAAGATAGGGTTTAGAGCAGATATAGCCCTGGATATTGAGAACACGAATGTTACATAGGAGCTAGCCAGATAGAAAGAATACCAAAGAATGCATATAAATTAACCCTAAATATCTGCCTAACTCTTAATCTACACATGCACGGGGCAGATTTCAATAGCATAGATTAGCCTAATATAAATGAAACGAAATTTAAGCTACAGTTACTTACTCTGTGAAAACTGAAATTAATCTCATTCAAAGGTGACAGAGATAAGTTTGAGTCACAAAATTCTAATCTATCATGTATTTGATAAGCTTGATTACAAGGGATTTTCAGAATACATTGTGACATTCTCTAAGAATTTAGGGAATGAAAGTATAATTTATGATTAATAAAAGTTAATGCATGGTACTGATTTCCATGAAAATCATTCCAACAATGGGCATAGTTAACATTCTTCCCTAGGACAGAAACTTACACTTTCCTGGAGAAAGCAAACCTACCAGGTCAAGCTAGTCCCCTCTTAGATGCTTTCTACTAATATGTTGTCTGATCCAGAGTCAATATAAAAAAGGCCACAGAGAATGTGGAGACTAACAGTACCATTATCTCTCAGATGAAGTTACTTTTGGATAAAAAATTCTTTCCTGGGACAGAAACATACATTTTCCTGGAGAGAGCAAACCTACCAGGTTAAGCAGTCCCTTTCTTAAAAGCTTTCTACTAATACAGTGTCTGATCCAAAGAGTCAATATAAAAAAGGCCACAGAGAATGTAGAGATTAACAGTACCATTATCTCTCACATGAAGTTACCTCTTGGACAAAGACTTAACCAGCTGGTAATCGGAAATCAAGACACATAGAAATAGATAAAAGAAAAGATAGTGACTAAGTTTCCCAAACATTGAAAGACTCATGGCCAACACTGGTTTCTGAAGTAACCATGACTACTTCCTCAGTTTAGTCACCAGAGTTACAGGCATACTGTTAAGACAACAAAGTTCATGAATAATTCTATGAACTCTACTGTGTTTGGCTGATATGCCTGTCTTCCACCTCCTTATATGAAACTCCCATTTGTCAAGGCTGTAAAGCGATACAGTGAGTGAGTTCAGAAATATGTGAAGATTTCATGATAAAAATACACTGTTAGTGATTAAAGAGTTCCTGGAACAACTGAAATGTAATCATGATGATGAGAGTGTTACTCTGGGGAAGAATAATTGGAATGTGATTTTAACTAAGAAGCTTAACCCTAATAAATTAAGTTATATTCCCTGATGAAGGTGACAATAGAAGGCTGGCAATCTCTATGACATCTATAAAATGGAACCCAGTGTTATACTTTCCCTAATACTTTTCAGTGGACAGGTTATTTGGTTCATATAGTAAAGATATCAGTGTGTGGATATCATAGTCTTAAGACAAATTATATTTGAGGGTGGTGATGCACAGTACAGATTGAAGAGACAAGAAACTACCAATTACTGTTATCATACCAAACTATTTTAATCATTTATAATGTAAGCATATTTTTTAATAACTGCAGGGTTAGTTACATATCCAAATCCTCATGATTATTCTCTAATATTTGTTTTTATACATATTTTTTAAATTTGTCTATTTTTCAAAAGATACTGCTCGATTAATATTTGATAACATTATTTAATATAGCTTCACAATATTAAGTGTGTCTTTCCATGAACAGAATATATTTTCTCTGTCATTAACACCTTGTTTAAAGACACTAAATACCATTTTTTTTTTTTTGATGGTACTGGGGATTGAACTCAGGGGCATTCTACTTCCGAGCTACACCCTCAGCCCTATTTTTTATTCTTTATTTTGAAACCGAGTCTCACTAAGTTGCGGAGTGCCTCACTAGGTAGCTGAGGCTGGCCACGAAACCGGATCCTCCGGTCTCACAAATGCTGGGATTACAAGCATGCGCCACCATGCCCTGCACTAAATACCGTTTTTAAAAGTGATAATTTTATATTATTTTTTACAATTGTATAGCACTTGTTTTACTTGTATAACTATATATATAAGTTATATATATATATATATTTATATATTACATACATTTATTATCTTTGTGCCTATGAATGGGAACTCTTCTTCAGTTAATTTATTTCTGGTTTATATAGGATTTCTTTCTTTCTTTTTTTTTTTTTACCATGAACATATATCTTTCTGTTTCTATTTTTTCAAATTATTTTCTTTAGCAAAAGGATTGTGACTGTTCCTCAACTTTTTAAAACATTTCTTTGTGCATTATCTGTATTGGTTTATATTTCTAAAACAATTTTAAATGATAGTGATTATGCTGGGCCTGTTTAGCATAGTACTGACTTCACTAGGAAATTTTCAATGTGGCTTTTATTCTGCAACATTATCTATCATGCTATAGAGGTAATCTTGGTAAGTTATAAAGCTGTTTTTAATTACATTTGATGTTTACTCTTATCTAATGTCTCATCAATATCCATAAAATTATTCTTTTATTTATTTTTGAGTTTTACATGTTAAATTATATGTTGGATTTTCTACTTTTGAGCTATGTTTTATTTCTGGTAAAATATCATTTATTCACATTGATTTTTTAGAATTCATTTGCAAATATTTTTTAAAAGATTCTTGCTTATGTGTTTATAACTGGATTTCCCTAGTATTTTGTTGTTTTGCTGTGTTTGCTAATTATAGATATTAATAGTATGCTAGATTTGTAACAAATATTTACAGGCTTTTGGTTTCTTTCATTCTCTGGGTTCTTAAAAGTTTAAAATAGCATCTGGTTCTATTCTTTAAAGGTTTTATAAAATTTATCTGTGAGAAAATTTTGTTCCATTATGCTTCTTTAGTTAGCTATTTTATAACATTTCTTCTTGAGTAATGGCTTCAGACTATTTTAAATCTTCTAAACAAAATATAAATTATATTTTTACAAATCAACTAGTATTTATCTAGCTCTTAATAATTATTTTCTTGAACTTAAGCAAAATAGTCTCTTAAATCTAGAAACATTTACTTTAATACTTCATATATTAGTCAATAAACTATTCAATGACATGTGTATTACTTTACTATGAGTTATATGTTTTGTTTTTCTAAAATAATAGAAATATTAATGTCTCATTAGAGAATTCACAGCTTTCATTAGAGATTTTCTAAGTAGGAGATGTCTGAATCAATGGACACATACCTTGAAAATCTGAATGCACAAGTGATTTATTAGAATGAGGTAACTACTTTTTTAATAGCCTTACATCCTTGTCCTGAGTTTTCCTCTATAAAGAAAACATAGTAAGTCCTGTTACAAGACTTGTATCATAATAAATGTTCTGTATTACTATCTGTATTAGTCAGTTCTTCATCATAGGGACCAATATGCTTGATGAAAACTACTTAAAGGAGAAAATTTTATTTGTGTTCATTTTTTGGAAGTTTCAGTCCATGGTCAGTTGACTCCCTCGCTTTGGGGCTCAGGTGAGCAGAACACTGTGGCAGAGGAAACTGCTCAGCCCATGGCAATCAGGATGTAGGACTTGGGGGATCAGGGACAATAAATAACCTTCCAGGTAATAGCTCCATGACCCACTTCCTCCACACCTGTTCCACTGCATACAGTTTCTACCACCTCTTGGAAGCCCACTGAGGAAGTCAGAGCTCTCATGATCTACTTCCCAAAACCCCACCTCTGACAGTGCTGTACCTGGCACCAAGTTTTCACTATATAAGCCATTGAGGGTCATTCCAGATTCAAAACAGACCACTACCCAAGGATACCAAGAAAAGGAGATACATCTATGCATTATATTTATATTACTTCACATGTTGTAATCTTAACTCTATTACTGAAATCAGTCCTATCATTTGTAATTATTTGTCAAGCAGCCCCTATAAATATTCATTTGTTCTTTTCTCACTAATGGACCTTTAAAAAAATAATAACAAATCTAAAGACTTTTTTTCTGGTATCCTGTCCTTTGAACAAACACTTTCTATTTGTTCTAGTCCAGTGTACATTACCACACTGATAGAATTATTTGGTTTGCTTTCTACCTTAATATGATTAATGGACCACTGTTTATATATTTTTTGTTGTTGTTACTATTCCTCTTGCCAATTGAGCTCTGTTTGAAGTATACATATCCCCCATCTATTGTAACATTGTGTACCCATGTTCCAGCTGTACAAATTCTATTAATTGCATACTATTTATTGAACTCTATTATTCAGAATTAATCCTGTTAGAGAAATCTGAACTACTTATGAGTAAAATTGTTTTAGATTCAATATTTTGTAGTTAATTTTCTAAATGAAATATTTGTGCTTTTAGTCTGCTTTGAACTGTAGCCCTGAAGTAAATTTAATAAAGCATTTGATCCAATAAGCTTGCCAGAAATTGGCCTTTTTTTGTGTGTGTGAGAAAAAGATGCCATCCTTTCTCTTTCCTTAGACACAGTGCATTAATGATATTTTGAAATGAATTATATGGATTTTGGCAAAAGCCTGGACCAGAATGCACACATAAGGGCTGGAATTCACAATCTGCCTCATATTAAACTCAATAACATTAGACATATCTCTGTCTCAATTTCCTGCTATGTGAATTTCAAGATTTCAATTATTTTCAAAATATTTCACAGAAGATACCTTAAATTATATTGAATGTAAATGAATCAGCATACAAGAAATCCTTGCATGGTGTTTAACTTTATTTCTCCCTACACCATTATAGTTTGGATATAAAATGTCCCCCAGAGAAGCTTGCGTGCTGGCCTATGGGACCAAATTAGGATCTGGAGAGTGGCTGGAGGAGGCAAATCACTGGAGGTATGGTGTTGGGGACTATACCTGTTCCTGCACTTTCCCCCATTTTCTGCTTTCTGGCCACCATGAGATGAGATGGCTTCCCCATCCTCCACCATGCCCTGAAGTGCTGTTGCTCTCATTCCTGACTTTGGAGCCAGCTGATCATGAACAGACCTTTGAACCTTTGAGCCCCCAGTGAACACCTCTTTCTCTAAGTGGTGTTTATCACATACTTTGGACACAGTGACAAAAGCGCTAACTAAAACATATAGAGTAAATAGTGTTGAGTCCATTTCTCGTTTACCCTTTTATGGTTTGGTGTATACTTCACATGTCATAATATGGATTTATTGTTATGTTTTCCTCTTCTTATATATTGTCTCTCTAGTCGCAACAATAACCTTGTTTTCTAGTAGTACATTGTAGTCATGTCCAGCTTAATAATTACATGTCCTCAGAACATAATGAAAACTTTGACCCAAGTAGACAGAATGTGATATACTTTCAATCCAATTATATCAAGTTATTTTTTTATTTACTACAAATTAATAATATAAAACACAGAGTCATGGTGTTTGAAGTCAGACCAAGGTTTGAATCTTGAAACTACTAATGGATCAAGCTGAGAGCTTTGTTAAAAGCTTGATCAAACTTTTACTAGCTCAGGGGCTTAATGCAAGCAAAATTACTTCATCTAACTTAAGCAGATATTACCATATCCTAGTTTATTAAAGGCATAATCTGAGGCTTGCATATTTGTCCAAAAGATTGGAGAATATGGTTTAGAAAATGGGAAGGGAATTAAAAAAAGTTAGAAAACAGAACCAGAGGAAAGTGCTCTTAAATTTCACAGTATATATCGAGTATCTCTCCTTTTCATCTGGAGACCCTCCTATGCCCCATCTTCTCCCTAGCACCCGCATATTAGGGAGAACATATGCTTCTTTACTCTTTGTGACTGACTAATCTCACTTAACATAATGTTTTCCAGTTGCATCCATTTCCTTGCAAAGAACATGATTTTGTTCTTCTTTATGGCTGAGTAAAATTCCATTGTGTACATATCCCATAGTTTTGTAATCCATTCATCTGTGGTTGGACATCTTGGCTGCTTCCATAGTTTGGCTATTGTGAATTGAGCTGCTATAAACATAGATATA
>PVLC010012917.1:17833-28170 GCA_004027655.1 Graphiurus murinus
GTCTGAGAATCCTCCATACTGTTTTCCACAGTGGTTGCACAAGTTTGCAATCCCACCAACAATGTATTAGGGTTCCCACTTCTCCACACCCTCGCCAGCAGGTGTTGTTGTTCATGTTTTTTATGATTGCCATTCTGACTGGAGTTAGAGGGACACCCTAAGGCACATGATGTACTTACACAATCATATCAAGGCCTCTCACTGAAGTGAACCTGAGGGGGAGGGAGGGGGAGGGAACAGGGTGGGAATTGGGGAAGGGGTCAAATGAGAATTGTGTGCAAATATGTTGTTAACAACTTGTACTTAACAAAGATGTATGCTATATTGCACGAATTACTACAATAAAAAAAATTTTTAAAAATTTCATAGCGTAACTACTCTAATAAATATGGCATCTAGCCATCTGCCTATTCTTACATCAGTCATTAAAGATTCAAATTCACAGGATAGAGTTTAATAGGTTGAGCCTAAACCACACAAGTAATCATGTGTTCTGGGAGATGGATAGAGAAGATCTCACTCCTCCAGCTTTTACACTGAGGGTCGCCACTGTCTCCTACCAGGGCTAGAGCTGAGCAGGGCAGCCTAGAATGGGGACTGATCTGCAACTAAAAGGCGTAAGAAATGACAAATGTCCACTATAGCAACTCAAACCATATATTCTGTCAGTCCAATTCAAACACATTTAATCTAGGCAAAGTTTCTTAAGTATTTTATTAAAATCATGATCACAAAGTCAAAAAATGCAATAGACTCAATGGTGTAAAGCACAGCTATTTAGGTACTGTGCCAGTACCATGGACAGGGATATGTGCAAACTAGGTTGGTGAAGACGAAACATAGTGTTCAGACCCTTCCATAGCAAATGGAGGGCAGACTTACTAGCATTCACCTGTTCCGTGAAAATTTGCTTGTCCATAAGTCCCTACCAGAAATCAAAATGCACTTGATGTCCAAGCACTTAATAGCTGTGATGGACACTTTATCTATTTACCCAAAAGCAATTTGCAGCCCACCAATTCTCTGATGCTATGTCTTACCTCTTCAAATGAGATAGTAAAAAATGTCAGAATAGTTACATTGCCTGCCTCTCCTTTCATCTGGGGGATGGACAAATGACTTAATTGATGTAAGTGAAATTTCACAAAAAGTGCCTTAGGTAGCTTCTTGGGAAGCTTTCTCCCTTAATAAAAAGAGATGACCAAGGGGAAAAGAATCTTACCTCAAATTATGTTTCAATATTCTAATCTGAAGCAGTGCTGCTTAGATTTGCTCTGGCCATTTAAGTTCATTAAGAGGAAAGAGAAGTTAATTCTAGAAAAATTAATTTAGACCTGCAATAACCTTAAAACCACTTACCTTTGAAATACTTCTTACAGGAGGAAAACTTTTTAAACCATTGAAGACAAATTCTTTGTTACTTAAAACCAAAAGCATACTAACTGAGAAGTAATCTGGAAATGGGAAGGAAGATAGCACAACTAAGAGAACCTAAAATAAGGAATTTGTGGAGCAGAGGATTTAAAATTGAGAACTTAGCCATCCCAGGCTGGAAAGTTGGGAAACTTAATGAAGCAGTAAACATTTGATTAAACAGTCTCCTGATATAGCATAAGATATTAAATAACTATTGATTGATTGATTGATTGATTTAATTGTGGTACTGGTGATTGAACCGAGGGACATTCTAATACTGAGCTACACTCCCCTCTTTTTTTATATTTTGTTTTTAAATAGGGTTTCTCTAGACTAATAAGAGTCTTGCTACATTATTGAGGCTGCCCTCAACCTGTGGTCCTACTTGCCTCAGCCTCCCAAGTAATAGAATTTAAATAGCCTTTTAATCTATAGTGTTTGGGGAAATATCAGGCAAACTCAGAATATTGGTATT
Organism: Graphiurus murinus; assembly: GCA_004027655.1. Lineage (NCBI taxonomy): Eukaryota > Metazoa > Chordata > Mammalia > Rodentia > Gliridae > Graphiurus > Graphiurus murinus. The sequence continues at coordinate 19,725 of PVLC010012917.1, forward strand.
TGTTGTCTATTTCCTGCTACTTTATTCCTGGGGGAATCCTTCACAAGACTTAAGTCTTGCGACTGAATTCAACTGGTCTAAAAGAAAGCAAAGATAGACGGAAATGTGGCTCTTTTAAAAGAGGTACTTCCTGATTCCTGCCTTAACTTTCACTCTGCAGGAGCCTCTCAGCCTATTGAAAGGACTATGATCTGGACCATCTCAGTATGGTCACAGTGTTCCACTTATTTTCTGGCTTATAACTGGTCCCAGTAATATTCAAAGCAACATGGCTTTGAGAAACCATGCATGCCTGCATTTAAAGGTTCCTAAAAATATCTACATTTTTGGAAGGAGGTTGATACCTATGTTTATGTTTCAAAATAGTTTCCCTAGGGTTCCACTAAAACTTGGACCAATCTAGAGGTTGATTCCAATCTAGAGGTTAGAAGCACAGAACTTTAAAATGACTTTAATTCAACTGTAACAGGAAGAATTTTGAGGTTGTTCTGCTACCAACCTCCAGTCTACACCCCTTCTTAGTCCAAGTGATCAGAGCAGTAGATGAAGACATGCTTGTGGCAGAGACTGAACACAAAGCCTTGCTGGAGGACATTCCCATCCATGCAATTAGTTTGCTGCTGTATTGTTGGATTCTGACCAATTAAATGTAAGCAAAAGTGTAAAATTCCTTATGTAATCCTCTAGTCTCTCCATCTCCTGTTAATGTGGCCGGAATCTCAAGATGCAGAGGTGACAGAGATAGTTAAGGGAAAGATCGTTCAGTGATGGCAAGAGAGCCACCCAGCATGCCTGGCCACCCAGCCTGAACTGTAGTGAAAGTAAAATACAGACTTTTATTGCATTATGACATTGAAATGTGAAGTTACTTGCTATAACAACTAACATACATTATTTTGAGTAATATAATACTCCACAAAGGCCTTAATTATGTGTTTTTTATATTTCATTAAAACTCATTAAGCCTGGTATAGTGGCTCACAACTCTAATTCCAGTTTTTGGGGAGGCTGAGATGGGAGGATCACAGGTTTGTAGTCAACCTCAGCAGCTTAGCAAAGCACTCCACAATTTAGTGAGACCATGTTTCAAAATAAAAAGTAAAGTAGGGCTGGGGGTATAGCTCAGAGGTAGAGGTAGAATGTCCCTGGGTTCAACCCTCAGTATTGTCCTATCTCTGGTACCTCCTCTCTTCCAAGACCTTTGTGAATTTCCAAATCCTGACAGTCTTATTTCCATTTCTTGCTCTCTTTCTTAATTTTGCTAAATGTGATGGGATTTATATATTTTGTTTCTTGAAAATATATCACTTCTCAGTCTACTATGTTGATTCGGTTATGAAAAACAGTCTGCATTTTTATTTATTTATTTTTTGTATGTGTGTGGTACTGGGGATTGAAAATTATTCAGTAATATCACTCATAATACTTTACAATGTGTACAATATAATGAAAGTGAATTGCATTGCCACAGAGTAAACAAATTGTGAGCATTAGGCAGACAGTACTTAGAAGTCTTTTGTGTTCTTCCACCTCCAGGATCCCTCACTCACCAGCATATACCCCACCCATTGCCACCTGTTTCCTCTTTTTCCACTTATTCTCTTATATTCTCTAAATCCCAGGAAGAAATCCCAGGACCTGTATCGCTCATCTGGGATCGTTTCCTTGTTTTACTTCCTATAAGTTTCAGGCTTAGATACTAGAACATGTTCTAAAAAAAATATATATATATATTAGGAAATATTTGGTAGACCTCCTGAAACTCTTTTTACCTTCTGCAGATGAGTTCTCTTACCCTAGTTTTAGCTCATTTGAGACTTTTGATCATTTTCATAATGAAACTCATTTTTTAGTGTCTGCTCATTCCAAAGGATTTATCCATGTGATAATAATTCTGTAAATACCACTTAAAATGATATGTTTTTCTTTTCATTGTAGATGAATATTCTACCTTAAATCATCCCTTTCACCTGAGGAGGTCCACCAAATATTTCCTAATATACATTTTTTTTTTTTTAGAACATGTTCTAGTATCTAAGCCTGAAACTTATAGGAAGTAAAACAAGGAAACGTTCCCAGATGAGCGATACAGGTCCTGGGATTTCTTCTAATTAATTCCGTGGCCCTTCAGTGAGGCACTCACACAGGGACTATCATGCTGCTGTTGCTCCCAGCACATCTCACATAGTCTGCTTGCAGCTTGATCCCACCTAATTCTTGTACCTATGCTTATTAAGATCCAACACTGTCATTGGATTTCTTGTGAAGTGACTGGATTCTGATCCCCAATTAACTAAGAATAAAACTGACAAAGTATGTCTTGATCAAGAGCAAAGAATCATCCCAGATTACTTTTGCACTACACAAAGATTGTGAGCTATTTCTATTATAAACACTGAATGACAGAGAGACAATAGAATAAAATTAGATGGAGTGGTTTTTGCAGCTAAGATTAGGGAAAAAACAGTATGCTGAAACAATATAATCCCAAGTCTTAGAATGATTCTCCTGCATTTGTTAGAATACAGTGGATAGGGACATATGTAAAAACCCTGACAGAGCCATATTATACTTCTCTATCAGATTCTTATGCAGGCTGCATAAAGTTACCATTAATTGCTTGAGGGCTCTATAACCCTTTTATTGAGTTTATTGAAAAAAACTGTTTGAGAAATGCCTATCCAACTCTGGTGAGCTGAGTAGGTTAAATAAAGCTTAAACAAAGCTTTTTCCATCTCAAGCATCTAAGTTACTCGGCAGTTTTGGGATCAGAGTGAGACCCCAGAGAAAAGAGTCAACAAAACCAGGCCATAAAATCAGGAAGGCATTGAATGTTTGGATTCAGGACTGGATACAGGGGAAATAGAAAGAATGCCTTTAAAATGCACACTTTCTGCAACAATGCAAAACCAATTTACAAACATTTTGTTGAGGCTGCAGAAGAGGAACACTGTGAAATGCTTTTAGCATCAAAAGCCTTTTAAAGAAGTATATTTAACTGTGTCTACTAATGTTATGGATTTTTTTTTATTTTTTCTGTTGCTCATTTTTAAGGACTCTAAAATATTTACAAAATTTTTACCTGCTCATTTTTGTCTTAATTTCCTTATGCCTATTTCCAGGAGCAAACTTAGGATTTGTAGAACTATATTGCATATAATATCAGGTTCCATTTTAATCATCTTGTCATGTAATAACATTATTAGGATGTTATTAAACACCTTGCTGAATCTTTGGCAATGAGAGAACTAGAAGAACAATCTTGGTTACCTTTATGCCAAATTTGCCTTTCCCTATTTCTTATAAGTTTTCATTTTCTTAACAAAAATTTACTTATGAAGAAATTTATCAAAATTAAACATCAAGTTTGGTTTGTCTTTTTATTATTGTCATATTTTCAGGGTTAGGATTAGGGTGAGGGCTATGCTTTACCATTTCCCTTATATTTATCTTAGATTTGGATGTTTAAACTAGATCTATCACATATTTTAATTTTCCTAGGTAGAACATCATATGTATGATTTTCTGAAATTATTGATTCATTTTGATTCCAGTTTTTCTTGTCTCTTCAGCTTTAATGCAATATTAAATTCTTATTTTGGCACAGACTATTATATAACTATTATTCTAACTTGTATTTTCGCTATCTTTAATACTATATGTTCTGATTGCTATGGCCAAGTTGAAACCATGTCAACATCAATAGACAATGAATATTATGTTTCAAAACTAATCACAAATACACCAAATTATTCATTATTTAAGATTTATCTTACTAATTTTAATGATGTTCACTTGTTTCATCTTAGCATTTCTCTTCTTCCTTCTCATTTCATATGTTTTTGCAAATGTAGACTATTTTTAATCAATGTTCAAAATGCACCTGGAATATTAATTTATTCTTATAAATCAATCATAAACAAAAGAAAATGCATATGAACAAATGGCACCTAAAATAAATACATAAATAAATTATTTTAATTCACTTATTTTTAAAAGACTTTATTCCAACATTTTTACAAATCAAATTCCTAAAGTTCTACTTTATTTTTCTGTAGATATTTTTCTATATTTTCTTCTACAAACATTGTAGCTTTAATTTTTATATTTGGCTCTATAATAAGCTTTGAGTTGCTCTCATGTGTATACTGTGAAAAAAAGGTTTAATTTTTTAGGTTCTATTTTATCTATTTTTCTTTTCTTTCTAATTAATTAATTTATTTTAATATGCTTTTACTGGTGCATTATAGTCTCACATCATAATGTAAGTCATGTTGACAGTGACATACATGCACACAGTACTTAATAAACTCCCCTCCCCTCCCCGTACTCCCTTCCCCTTACAGAGTACTGAGGTTGACACTGGTATTCTCACATATGTACACATAGCGAATGGTAGTAATTCCTTCAATGATCCTCACTCCTCCCCTTCCCCTTCCCTGAGACCATCTCCCTGGCTCCACTGAGGATTCTCCTCCATTATCTGGAGTCCCTTTGATATCCCAAGTTACTCCCTAGCTTGTTCATATTAGAGAAAACATATGACCCTTTACTTTCTGAGACTGGCTCATCCCATTTAACATAATGTTCTCCAAGTCCTTCCATTTTCCTGCAAATGAAACTTTATTCTTTATTGCTGAAAGAATTCCATTGTGTGGATATCTCATAATTTTGTAATCCATTCTTTTGCTGATGGACACCTTGGTTGTTTCCATAATTTGGTTATTGTGAATTGTGCTGCTGTGAACATGGATGTGCATATATTACTGTAGTTCTGGTTTCAGTCCCTTCGGATAGATACCCAGGAGTGGTATGGCTGGATCATATGATAGATACACTTCCAGTTTTCTGAGAAATCTCCACACTGATCTCCATAGCAGCTGAACTAATCTGCAACCCCCAAAACAGTGTAGAAGTGTTCCAATTTCCCCATATCCTTGCCAGCACTTATTGTTTTTTGACTTCTTGATGATTGCCATTCTGATTGGGATTAGATGGAATTTCACTGTCTCCCTTATGGCTAACGATGTTCACTATTTTTTCATTTGTTTATTGGTCACTTGCATCTCTTTTTTTGCGAAGTGTCTATTTAGTTTTATTGCCTATTTCTTGATTGAGTTAATTTTTTTAGTGTTTTTTAATTTCTTTGTATATTCTAGATATTTATCCTTTATCAGTGGATTAACTACAAAGATCTCCTGTTCTGCAGGCTTTCACTTTAGACTCTTGATTATTTTCTTTGATGAGCAACAACTTTTTATTTTCATGCCATGTCATTTATTAATTCTTATTTTTAATTTCCTTTCAATTGGCTATAAGTGGGTGGGTTTGTTCCTGTATCTTCTATTCTGTCCCATTGGTCTATGTGTCTGTTTTTGTGTCAATACCATGCTGTTTTTATTACTATAGATCTGTGGTATAATTTATTACTATAGATCTGTGGTATAAGTCAGGAATTGTGGTGCCTCCTGCATGACTCTTATTGCTAAGAATTGCTTCGGCTATTCTGAGTCTTTTGTTTCTCCATATGAAGTTTATGACTGAATTTTCTAGGTCTTCAAAGAATGACATTGGTATTTTGATAGGAATTGCATTGACTCTGTATATCACTTTTGGTAGAATGGTCATTTTGATAATATTTATTCTACCTATCCAATAGCAAGGAAAAGCTTTTCATCTTCTAAGAGCCTCTTCAATTTTTTTTTCTTTAGTGTTTTATAATTTTCATTGTAGAGGTATTTTGCCTCCTTGGTTAGGTTTATTTCTAGGTATTTTGTTGGCTTTGAGGTTATTGTGAATGGGATTGTTTTCTGGATTTCTTTCTCATAGTCAGATGTGGTGACATATGCCTATAATCCTAGTACTTGGGAGGTAGAGACAGGGGGATGGCAGATTCGTGGCCAGTCTCCGCAACTTAGGGAGACCAATTTTAAAGTAAAAAATAAAAGAAGGCTGAGGGTGTAGCTCAGAGGTTGAATACCCCTGAGTTCCATCCCCAGTACCAAAAGAAAAATATCATATATTTACTTAAAAATTTGTATATGCATCCAAATCTAAATATTTTACATTTTTGTCATCAAAATATCTGTTTATTTCTGTTTTGGACAAATAACTCTTTCTTGCAAACATGACTATTTACATTTACACACACACACACACACACACACACACACACACACACACACACACTTCTACAAAGGACAGCTATGAGCAACAGAATCTGATGGTAGTGGTTCATGTTGAATACATTTTATTGTCAAACAAGTCATTCTTCAAAGAAGTTATTTGGTCTTTCTTTGATCTTGTACTTATTTGCAAAATATATTGCCTCTCACATTTTATAATATTGTTTTCTTAGCCAGGGACAGTGTTGTATTAATCTCCATACTGGGGGGGGGGGTGAGACAGGTAGATCATATAGGTTTGAAGCCAGCGTGGGCAACTTAGTGAGCCCCTCAGCAATTTAAGGAGATCTTGTTACCAAATTAAAAATAAATAAAAAGGACTGGGAGTGTAGCTTGAAGGTAGAATGCCTCTGGGTTTATTTCTTGGTATTTTTTTTTTATAGCATGTTATGCTTTCATTGTAAACAAGACAAGAAGTGACATATTTGACCTAATTCAATCATTTCTGGTCTACTAATATTAATAAATATATATATATATATATCTGTCTTGAAATCTTATCTATTTATGTAATATTATATATGTGTATATATACATATAAGATATGTACACATATATTCCTAAACTTTTCAAGGTCTATGAAATTATAAAAATGACAGGATAGGGAAAATTACTAGGGTAAAATTATTTAAACTATGTTCACATTCAGCACTAAGAAAACATAAACTCATAAAATATAAGAAAATATTTAAATCTCCACAAATATAATTCTACCATCAAGTCTGAGAGTTTTGCATTTGCTTTGGCTGCTCTAGGTCTTTTGCTTCTCTATATGAAATTTATGACTTATTTTTCTACATCTGTGAAGAATGACATTGGTGTTGATAGTGACTCTATTTAATGGGTATTGCATTACATCTGTAGATAACTTTTGGAAGAATGACCATTTTGATGATATTTATTCTGCCTATCCAAGAGCATGGGAGGTCCTTCCATCTTCTAAGACCTTTCTCCATTTCTTTTTTCAATATTTTATAATTTTCCTTGTAGGGATCTTTTACCTACCTGGTTAGTTTTTTCTTAAGTATCTTATTGTTTTGGGGGATAATGTGAGTGGAAATATTTTCTGGATATCTTTTTCAATAGATTTATGGTTGGCATTTGGAAAAGCTTCTGATTTTTTTTAAGCTTCTGATTTTTTGTGATTGATTTTGTATCCAGACACTTTGCTGAATTTGTTGATCAGTTAAAAGTCTTTTGTTTGAGTTTATTGGATCTTCTAAGTATAAAAGCATGTCATCTACAAAGATAGTTTCAGTTCTTATTTTCCTATTTGTACTCCTTTGATTTCCTTCTCTTGGATTTTATTGAATATATAGATAACTTTTGGTAGAATGGCCATTTTGATAATATTTATTCTGCCTATCCAAGAGCAAGGGAGATCTTTCCATCTTCTAAGAGCCTCAAATTTCTTTCTCTCTCTCTTTTTTTTTTTTTTTTTTGCGGTATTGAAGATCCCCAGCCCTATTTTTTATTCTTTACTTTGAAACAGGGTCTCACTAAGTTGCACAGGGCTTCTCTAAGCAGATGAGGCTGGCTGCGAACCTAGATCCTCCAGTCTCAGCCCTCCCAAATGCTGCCTCTTTAATTTCTTTCTGTAGTATTTTATAATTTTCATTGTAGAGGTATTTTGCCTCCTTGGTTAGGTTTATTTTCAGGCATTGTATTTATTTTAAGGTTTTTGTGAATGGAATTGTTGTTTGGATTTCTTTCTCAGTGAATTCATGATTAGCATATAGAAAAGCCAGATTTTTTTAAGTTGATTTTTTATCCTGCTACTTTGCTGAATTTGCTAATCTGCTCTAGTAGTTTTCTAATTGAGTTTTTTGGGTCTTCTACTTAACAGAGTTGTAAACCCAAGGCCCAACTCTGAAGTCCCAACAAACAGGTCCAAACACTTGCACCCTAAGCCAAAAAGATATGTAATAATGAAAAGCAGGAAAGAAATTTTAATCATTGTGGCCATATTGGGAAGGCAAGTGAGATTAGTCATCTAAACCCTGTCTTTGGAGTTGATGTGAGCTTTAGGTTTAAATAGAAAAAGAATTAGGTAAGGAGGCAAGAAGTTTGCATAGTTAAATAGTCTTGATCAAACTGTGCTATAGTTAATCATTTTCTCAGTTCTAGTTCTGCCATGTGGTTCCAGATAAGTCCCTATTGATTGAGGAGACAATTGTCATTTTCTTTTAGGAAAATGGGACAACTTGGTTTCAAGGAGGATTGTTCCTGCATAGGGGAACAGTCTCATCATAGGATTACCT
>PVLC010012917.1:28270-43158 GCA_004027655.1 Graphiurus murinus
TAAGAAATAAAATAAGGCTGGGGTGTAGCTCAAAGGTAAAATGCCACTGGGTTCAATCCCCAGTTCTACACACACACACACACACACACACACACACACACACACACAATCTTTAAAACTCCTTAATTAGTCTAAGTACCAGTAATTACTTAAGTACCAGTTTTGGAAGAGCATTCCTAAAATAATTAACATGCTTATATGAAGAAATAAGCAAGAATATGACCCAAAGTTTGAGGTAATAAAGTAGATGATAGGTAGTAGAGACAGAGATGCCAAGCTTTCATCTCATGTTCAGTTATGCATTGGACATCTCAAGGCCTGAGTGGGAGTCAGTGCTCTGTAGCAAAGGCAGCCTCTCTAAATCCCTGTTGCATCCTGACTCAATAATTTCAGTTATCCTATCTTCAATTTCACCATTTCTACCTACTTAGATTTTTCTCTTCCTTTTACAAATTTTTTATTGCCATTATTATGCCTTTCAACCCCAGAATTTCTGTATAATTCCTCTTTAACATTTGTATCTCCTTATTGATATTCTAATTTTATTTATACACTTTTTCCTTGATTCCTTTATTATTTTGTCCATGTTTTCCCCTAGCTTTTTGAGCACATTTAATGCAATTGTTTTACATTTTTTGTGTTATTGGGGGTTGAACCCAGAAGAATTTTACCTCTGAGCTACACCCCCAGCCCTATTTTACTTTTTGTTTTTGAAACAGGATTTTGCTAGATTACTGAGAGTCTCACTAAAGTTTCTGAGGATATTCTTAACTACCATCCTCCTGTCTCGGTCGCCCAAATATTACAGGCCTGAACCATCACACCCTGCTATAACCAGTGTCTTGATGGAGAAGTCCTTACTGATTAGGAGCCAATGAAAATAAAACAAATGGACTAAAACACTTCTCCCAGTGTTTACATACTAGCTTCCTGCTAGGGCACTCCTTCACCTCTTAATCAACCTTGCAATGAGCCTGAGGATCAGCCCAGAGTGAGAGCAAAGAATGTCCTTAGGTATTTTCTGGGTATGAATCTTGCTTGGCCTGGCCATGTACATGGCTGTTTAAATTCCCCACTATGCATGCTAATTTTGAATATTCTGATTTCAGAAAACAAATTAACAAACACAACCATTTTCTAGCTTTTGCTCTCAGGCCTAGAGAGTCTATTGTTGCTGGGGGTTTTTTTGTTTTTTTAATTTATTTTGCCCTAGGCATCTGAGAATTTTCAAGTTTGTCTTACAGTAGTACTTTCAAGCAGCACTTGAGTTCAAAGTAAGGAGAGAGATGAGTGTTATGTGTAGCCCCTACAGGTTAGAACAAATGTATGTAATAGTTTGTCAATAGGTCTTCTTTGCTTCCTCCATAAGAAGTCAATTCTCCACTTCAAAGTCAAGACTTCTACTCACAGACAAGAGCTGGGGCGGGGTGAGAAAAGATGGCTCAGAACATTCCTACCATTCTGAATTTACCTTTCTCTTGATTCAGCATTTTCTTGGTTGCTATAAATGTGTAACTATTTGCCAGATATCTGACAAAGTTGGTTTGACAGTTTCTGCTTGTTTTTTGTGTTTCTGTCGGGGAATGGGACTTTGGAGATGCCTACTCTGCCATTTTACTGTCACTTTCTTTATGCCACTCTTGAAAAGGATGTTTGAAATGCTACATTGAAGAGGATTGTAAGGCCAGGTTAAGTCAAGTGGGAAAAAGGATGTCAAGATTGATTAGTTATAAATGTTATAGTTAGAAAAGAAGAGTGCAGCATAAGATTTGTCCAGTTTTCAACTTTGGGCAAGCCTAAATAAATGCTATGTGACTTTGTGCATTGCCATCTAGAACAGGGTGATAGTTTGTAGAATATCATTCTAGAACTGACTGGAAATACTCTATAGCTCTACATATGCTTTCTGACAGGGAGCATACTGCTGACTCATGACACACTTGTGCCTTCAACTAATACATGCCCTTAACAATGTGGCAAGGTGAATAAAGAGAGCTTAGAATCATACATCTGGCATTCATTTTTTTACTATGATAGATTTAAATTATCAGTTGCAATGTGGATTTAAATAAATTTTCATTTCTAAAATTTTGACAGTTTGTTGAAGATAGCCTATAAGATATATTTGAGCTTAGTTTGATTAACTAATATTATTCATTACTATTATTACTACTAAAGTAACACAGACCATAGCTCAAAGATATTGAGAATGTGAATGATAGGAAGTAGTAAGGTTGCTCAAAACTACCATAATAGTGCTCATTTTCCCTGAGTTTCTCTAGATGATCTCAGTTTATATTCATTCTTTCAGCATAAGAATAATGTCCCCTTTCAATTTTATAGGATTCTAGTTTGGACAAATAGATGCTTGTCCCAGCAGTGATGTTATGGATATCTTACAATAGTATATCAATCTTCTAGAAAGAAAATGGATTAGCCAGAGAAGAAAGCAATAATATCTTTGTATTGGAAGTTTCATAATAAATCGATTCTCTTGATTTCATCTCTCTTTCCTTTTTCATTTTCCTGTTACGAGCCTGTCTCAACTACCATCCTCTTTTTAGTAGCAAAGCCTCTGTTTCCAGTTGAGCACATTGATACCTAGAGTAAAAGACTGTAGTTCCTGACCTTCCTAGAAATTTGCTAATCAGATGAGTAAGTTCTGAAAAAATGGCATGTAAATGTTGAGCACAGCAACTAGGAAGGTAACTAAGTAAGATGACTTAAGTTATAGAAACAGATAGCTCTCTGTTACTCTCAGATTAGCGCAATCCTAATATATAATATAATTCTAATACATCTGCCTGGAAAAGAGCAATTACAGACCTATATGAACCATTATTGTAGGTGAGAAGCTGGCAGCACTTTTAATTCAATGGCAGAACATTTGGTCAAAATGATGCCTGCTGTGCCTTAGAAAGCAGAAACAAGGCTGGATAGAAAGCAGATCAAATGGCCTTAATAGAATATGTAGAAAATTTAGAATTTTGTCTTTTGTCTGTCCTGGCTGCTTCTTGCAGTTTTTAATGAAATTTTAGGAGAGATGAACTCATACTAGATCCAGTTCATGTGCAAGAAGTGGTGTTAAGGAGTTACATATACTTTTGGCTCTCACTCTGGTGAGTGTGTGTGTGTGTGTGTGTGTGTGTGTGTGTGTGTGTGTGTGTGTGTTCTGAAATTTAAATACATTAAATTTGGAGCCTTTCAGGAGCATAAAAAGAAAGAAAGAGAGAGAAAAAGAAAGAGAGAAAAGAGAGACAGGGGGTTTTGTTCCAAGCTGAAACACTTAGAAGTTTACTCCAAAGAAGCAGCCTTATCAGAACCTAAATCGCTGGCCCCAAAGCTTTTACAAAAGGTCTTCCATTAATAGTTCTCTGGCAAGCAATGGGAGAGAAGCTAGCAACAATGGTCAGATTAAATATATTGTTTTTTCCACCCAAACCTATTTTTTTTAAGTAGTCTGAAGGTGAAATCAGGATTAAAGCTCAAAGATCAGTCTGAAGGTGAAATCAGGATTAAAGCTCAAAGATCAGCCAGCTGGTCTACAAGGACAGAATACCATGATGTCTGGGGCCAGTGCTGTGCTTGGGGCCAGTGATCTCAGATTCTGGAGGACAGAACCCCTCAGTGTTTTACATGTTTGCAACCAGCAGAGGAGTGGTGGTGTCCTTGGGCACTAAATCTCAGCCAGCAGGCTGCAGGATCTAAATGGAATATCATAGTCTCTGGCCCTGCTGAATTTGGGCCCAGAGATCACAGGAGCCTGGAGCTAATCAGAGACTTCTGTTTGCGTGACCTAAGAACTATATCCCATTAAACTACTGGAGAAGTAACTCAGAAATCTGATTATATGAAACAGATTTTTGAGGCAAATGTATACCATCAGCATAGGCCTTACTGTAAAGGGATAACAAATAGACATAGGATTTCCACATAAAGAGGAAGAAGATGCCAAGACAAAAGAAATACAATTCTGAGAATTCTGAAAACACGAGAAAGAAGGCCAATGAAGACATAATATCACAACTCAAAAGCAAGGGAAATCATTGATATTGTGCTGCACAAAATGCCAGAAAGAGAACTAAGAATTTTGATTTTCAATATGATTAAAAGTCTTAGAAATGAACTCAGAATAAGAATAGAGGAAGTGAAAGAATGCATGAATAGAGAAATTGAGGCCCTTAGTAAGAACCAAAAGAGAGACTGAGCAAAATGAAGGAGACAATAAATGAACTAAAGACCTAAACAGAAACCACCTCTGACTGTCTAGACCATATGGAAAATACAGTCTCACTCTTAGAAAATAGCTCATTCAAAACTTTTCACACAGTCAGCAGTATAAAAAATATAATGCAGCCGGGCGTGGTGGCGCATGCTTGTAATCCCAGCATTCGGGAGGTTGAGACCGGAGGATCTGGGTTCGCGGCCAGCCTCAGCTACCTAGTGAGACACTCCGCAACTTAGTGAGACTCGGTTTCAAAATAAAGAATAAAAAATAGGGCTGGGGGTATAGCTCGGAGGTAGAATGCCCCTGAGTTCAATTCCCAGTACTGCAAAAAATATATATATATATATAAAATGCAACAACATGGCCAGAATATTTAAGATGTATTGGATAACATGAAATGATCTAACCCACAGATAATAGGCATTGAAGAAGGTGTAGAAGCACAAATGGAGGGCATTGGAGATCTCTTAAGAGAAATAATATCAGAATTTTCCAAGTATAGAAATCAAATTGGACATTCATATACAGGAGACATTCAAAATCCAAATTAGAAAAGATCAAAGAAGAACTTCTCCACACCACACAATAATCAAAATGAGTAACATAGAGGCCAAGGAGAGAATCTTAAATGCATAGAAAGAAAAGAACTGCTGACATTCAGGGGCAAAACAATAAGACTAACTCTGGACTCCTCAAACCAAATCATGAATGCCAGGAGAGACTGGTATGATATATTCTAAACAACTTCCATCCAAGACTGCTGTGTACAGCAAAGATATTTTTCAAAATGACAGAGAAATAAAAATCTTCCAAGATAAGCAGACACTAAAAGAATCAATGACTACCAAACCAACACTAGAGAAAATACTTAAAGAAATAAAACAAAATGAAAAAAAAAGAAATTCCACTAGATGGGCAACCAAGCAAAGTAGATATAACAATATATAAAACAGAAAACATAACTAAAATAACAGGAAACATAAATCATCTATTATAATACTAAATGTCAGAGGTATAAACTCCCCAATTAAAAGGGATAGACTAGCAATGTGGATTGAAGAACATAATCTAACTTTATGCTGCTTCCAAAAAACTCAGTTTACAAACAAAGGTATTCACAGGTTAAAGGTGAAATGATGGAAATAGAAATTTCATGCAAATGGAGACTGAAAACAAGCAGCGGTAGCAACTTTAAATCAACCAAAGCAGACTTTATGTAAAATATATCAGAAGAGACAAAGTAGGTCACTTTTTACTAATAAAAGGAACAATCCAACAAGAAGATACAATAGTAGTAAATATTTATGCCCCAAATGTTCATGAACCCACTTTTATAAAATAAACTCTTTAGGACATTAGGTCTCAGATAGGTCTCAATAAAAATATTGGGAGATTTCAACACATCCCTCACACCACTAGATTAATCTAGAGCAAAGATGAGTAAAGACTTTGCAGACATAAAGAACAGTATAAACCAAATGCACCTAATAGACATACAGAATATTCCAATCAACAACTGAGCTGCTAATGAAACCTTTTCCAAAACAGAGCACATTCTAGGCCACAAAGTAAGCAATACCAAATTGTAAAAATTTAATATAATTTATTTTTAGATCATAATGGAATCAAAATAGAAATCAGCAACAGGAAGACCAAAATAAATTACATAAATATGTAAAGATTGCATGATACACTCTTGAACGAGGACTGGATCATAGAAGAAATAAGGGAATAAATTTTTAAAAATTCTAGAATTAAATGAAAATAGAAAAATGACATAAAAATTCTATGGACATTTTGAGTGAGGTTTTAAGAGGAAAATTAATTGCACTGAATTCCCATATAAGAAAAAGAGAAAATCATCAAGTAAACTACCTAATAAGACACCTCACATCACCTCACAGGAACAGACTAATTCAAAAGTGAGTAGAAAGCAGGGAATAATTAAAATCAAAACAGAAATCAGGGAAATAATGAACACAAAATACAAAAGATCAACAAAATAAAACGCTGGTTCTTCCAAAAGATCAACAAGATTGATCAACCCTTAGCCAACTTAACCAAAAGAAAAAGAGAAATGATCCACATTATTATAATAAGAAATGAAAAGGGAGATATCACCACAGGCAGCATGGAAATACAGAGGATTATCTCAAACTACTTTGAAAATTTATACTCCAATAAACTGAAAAACATAGAAGAAATCAACAGAATTCAAGACATATCCAGCCTACCTAAACTGAACCAAAAAGGTCTAACCAGACATACACCAAGCAAAGAGATAGAAAAAAAATAATAAAATACCTTCCATCAAAGTAAAGTCCAGATCCAGATTCCCAACGGAATTCTACAAAACTTTTATAGAAGAACTAAACCCAATACTTCATAAATTATTCCATAAAATAGAAAGAGATAGAATCCTTCCAAATTCTTCCTATGAGGCTAGTTGCTCCTTGATAAGAAACCTGAATAAAGGTCTCTCAAGAAAAGAAAATTACAGACTAATATCTTTGATGAATAGCAATGTAAAAATTCTATACAAAATACTAGTGATATATATTCAAAACCGTATCAAAAAATTTTACACAATGACGAAGTTGGTTTTATTCTAAGGATGCACGGCTGGTTCAAAATGTCAATCACCACATAAATAGAAATTTTTTAAAAATCACATTATCATCTCCATAAATACTGAAAAAGTATTTGACAAAATCCGACACCCATTTATTTTAAAAACACTGCAGAAAATCAAATTGGAAAAGAAGGAATTTGCCTCAACATCATTAAGGCAATATACAATAAATTCAAAACCAACATCAGATTGAATGGCCAAAAAACTGTGGGTATTTCTTTTAAAATCAGGAACAAGACAAGGATGCTCACTATCACCACTCCTTTTCAGGATAGTACTCAAGACTCTAGCCAGAGTGATAAGGCAAGAGTAGGAAATCAAAGGAATGCAAATAGAAGAAGAACTGAATTTTTCTCTATTTGCAGATTCTAAGATTCTATACTTAGAAGACTCAAAAAACTCAACCAAAGACTTCTAGAGCTGATCAACAAATTCAGCAAAGTATTAGGATACAAAATCAGTCTAAAAATATTAGTAGCTTTTCTATATGCTAACAATGAAGAAGATATCCACAAAACAATCCAATTACAATAACATCAAAAACAACACAATACCTTGGAATAAATCTTATAAAAAAGGTCAAAGCTTCTAAAATGAAAATTATAAAATATCAAAAAAAGAAATTAAAGAAGACCTTAGAAGATGGAAAGACTCCCTTGATCTTGGATAGGGTGAATAAATATTATTGAAGTGGCATTCTATGAAAAGTCTATGACAATCAATGAAATCGCTATCAAAATACAAATGTCACTCTTCTCACAGTTAGAAAAATCAATCCTAAATTTCATATGGAAAAACAAAAGACCCAGAATAGTGAAAGCAATAAGAATGATGCAGGAGGCATCACAATTCCTGACTTCAAATTATACTACAGAACTATAGTAATACAAATAGCATGGTATTGGCATAAAAACAAACACATAGACCAATGGAACAGAATAGAAAACAGAAAAAAATCCACACACTTATAGCCAATTGAATTTCCACAAGGGTGTGAAATATAGAGTTGGAGAAGACAACCTTTCAACAAATAGTATTGGGAAAACTGCTTATTCATTTGTAGAAAAATAGATTACATTCCAACCTCTTGCCCTACACAAGAGTCAACTCAAGATGAATCAAAGACCTGAAAATTAGGCCAGAGACTTTGAAGCTACTAGAGGTTGGCATAGGTCCAATACTCCAACATACAGGCATAGGTAGAAATTTCCTTAGAAAGATCCACAAAGCTAAGGAAATTAAAATAAGAATTAATAAATGGGACAGCATTAACCAAAAAAGTTTCTGTTTATCAAAGAAAATCATCAAGAGTCTAAAGAGAAAGCCTACAGAATGGGAGAAGATCTTTGCAAGCTATTCCTCTGGTAGAGGATCAATATCTAGAATATACAAATTTCTTTAAGCTTAACGCTAAAAAAAGAAAAACAAACAAAAATTCAATCAAGAAATGGGCACTTTAAACAAACACTTCACCAAAGAAATACAAATGGTCAATACATATCTGAAAAAATATTCAACATCTTTAGCAATCAGGGAGATGCAAATGAAAATGACCTTAAGATTCCTTCTAAACCTAATTAGAATGCCAATTATCAAGAAGTCAAGCAATAATAATACTGGTGAGGATGTAGGGAAATAGGAACTCTTCTACTTATTGGCAGGATTGCAAATTGGAACAGCCACTATGGAGATTGGTATGGAGATTCCTCAGAAAACTGAGAATGAATTCACCATATGATCAAGCCATACCACTCCTGGGTATCTTTCCAAAGAGACTTAAATGAGAATATTATAGTAATATATGTATATCTACATTTATAGCAGCACAATTCGTAAGAGTCAAATTACGGACCCAATCCAAATGTCCATTAACAGATGAATGGATCACAAAATTTTGGGATATACACCCAATAGAATTCTACTCAGCAATTAAGAACAAAATTGTGTCCTTTTCAGGAATATGGATGGACCTGGAGAACATGATGTTAAGTGAGATTAGCCAGTAATAGAAAGTGAAGGATCATATGTTTTCTCTCATATGTGGAAGCTAGGGAGTAATTGGGTATAAGAAGGACTTTAGATAATGGAGGAGAAACTCCAGTGGAGCAAGGGAGGTAGTTTTAGGGAGGAGGGTGGAAGAATTAATGAAGGAAACACTTCCACTCATACACACACACAAACACACACACACACACACACACACATGCATATATATATATATGCGTGTGTGTATGTGTATGATACATATATATGCATATATGTGTGTGTGTGTATGAATACCAATGCCAATATCAATATTTTGTATGGTAAAGATGGGAAGTGGGGAAGGAGCCAGGGGGAAGCTTACCAATCTCTCTTGTATGTATGTCCCATCATTCTGAACAACATTATGACATGGGACTATAATGCACTAATAAAAGTATAAAAACTCCAATATTTGAAACATATACTAAATTAAAGTACTCTTGTAAAGCAGATTCTCCTATTACTACCATTATGTTAGTCTCTCAAAAAACATCTAGGTATAAAATTGCTATAAAACTTCTATAATTGTATCAATAAAAAATAGTGGTCTGAAGATGTTTTTAATTCCGGAAATAAACAATTCATAAGTTTTTTTAAAAAAAAGTATATTATTATATAGTATGAAAGTACTATTATATAGTATTATAAGTAGTGAATGCTATAAAGTACTGCCCAGATATCTTCTCTGAAGAACCAGGGTGTTCCTTTTCCCAGTGGTCAGGTATTTTAAGAATGTGGGCCTGGTCATGGTCAAGGGGCTGTTGAGGGCCTCCTTAGACTCTTCCCAACAACATTAAGCAGAAGGAACAAGTCCATTCTTTCCCAATCTTGTCTCTTCCCTCCACAGGTGCCATGTAAGGATAGTACTGTAGTCAGGACAGCTGGAGAAGGCTGTCTTGCCTACAGGGAGCCTTCACTGTTGAATTCTGGGCTTTGTGAATGGCAATCAGAATCTTAGACACTGGTTCTACTAATGTATTCATTTATCTATTCATCCACTTTCTTTATTCACTTATTGTTCATTCATTTCTAGTCTATGTTGGGTCCTTTAGTGGTTTGCAGAGATCTTTCAACAAATTCAGCAGACTTGATTCTTTCGGAATTTATTCTAGGGCAACATCCCAAAGCTGCTTCCTGTCTAGGAGTTGAGAGAGAAGACCAGGAAAGCAACATAGAAGACAAGGTGCTGTGCCTAGATTGGCCATACTAAACTTGAGTTGCTGATGCCAAGAGATGAAGATTTTTATTATTGGTAGATCAAATCATATTGGGATGTTTCAAATATTCTTAAGTCTTACTTTTAGGTGTTTGTAGTAATAGATCATTTCAGAAATAAAAATTATGAGAACATATACATCCTTATTTCTGAAACCAGTCCCCAGATCATGCCTGAAATGACCAGTGTTTATCCCAACCTGCTATTTCCATAGCATTCTATGTATCATCAGAAGCCACTGGAAACCAGCTGTCTTTTCTGGTGGGACAGAGTGAAGCACCCAGATCCTAAAGCATTGAAGCTACCTGTGTTTGGCACGAATGCTCTGTTCTGGCCTCAGTCAAAGGCCTACACATAACCATCTTAGGCTAAGACAGCAGGAATTTTCTCTGCATACAGTCTTGAGGAGAGTGGACTGAATTTCTTTACCTAATGGTCACAAAAGAGCATTCCCAAATGCTCACCATTGAAGCAGCTTTTATGAAACTGAGCTGTTTTATTCTTGCTCCTGTTCTACTGGCCAAAGCAAGTGACATGGCTCAGCCCAGAGTTAACACATGCTGGAGCCATGTAAAAGCAAAGAAGCAGAGAAGTGTGGTCATGCTATTATTCCTGATTTACTGAAGAAGAAAGTGAGGCATGAAGTAATAAGTAACTTACTTAAGGATGTAAAGCTAGGAAGTGGAGGAAATGGGATTTTAATCCTAACTACAACATGATGTGTTAATCTACACTGAAGTTTTCTCCCTCTTTTCCATATCTTTTTTTGGGGGAAAAGGGGAAGTGGGTGGTATGGGTGACAGACTACAGGCAAATAGGAAAGTAGAAGGTATTTCAGAGGTTACCTAGGTTTTTGATGTATAGAAGATGATTTTGGGGTCTGTAAATATAAAATAATTTCCCTCAAAACATGCAATTAATTATTAGAAAAGCTCTTTACATTATATATCTTAGCCTTTGTTTCTATATTAAAACATTGTAAAAGTTTAGGAATATTCAGTTTTATAAAATTGCAGAGGAGACAACATAGATTCAGACTCAGCAAATCATAGTGTATGCAACACATGCAAATCCATTTGAAGATGGATTCCATTCACTAAATTAGAGAGTACCAGGACTAGAGGATGACCATTGCAGTGTAAAAGATAAAAGGGATTTATGCTTTGTACTTTACTGCTTTACACAGTTGGTAGTAAACATATGCAAGTCATTATCGCAGAAGGTTATATACTCTGAAAATATAAATAGGCTCAGGAAAGGCTTAGATAAATTCATGAATGAAGTTTATAATGGGTTACCAAAAGGAAGTTAGGATCATAGACTCCCCAAGGTTCGGGTGTGGAGGGCAACTAGCATGCTTTCCTGAAAAACATCAAAGAAACTATGCTGAGTCTCTGGGCTTGATATGACTCAGTGTGACAGTTATATTCTCATATTCTTTATATAAGATCCTCCAATCCTTGCAGCCCTAGTTATCTAAAGATATGATTAGGTTTCATTTTTAAAGCATTTTAAGAATTATTTTTTTCTCCATCAAAAATTAACCATATCATTTCTTTAATGGATCTTTATATCATTTATGTTTCTTTTCTCTCCATCTTCCTACTTTTTTATGTTAACCTATTTTATATCAAACTTTCTTTCCCTTCTTACTTATTTCAGCTCTTTTAAATTTTTTTCTCTCTATCTCCCTTTTATCTTTATTATTCCCTTCTTTCCAGTTTCCTTTCATCTCTTTCTAACCTTTTACCTTCAGTATTTTTAAGCTTTCTTTAAACTTTATATGATGATACAGGAGATATATGTCAGTAATTTGTTTTTGACTGACTCTCATCTTTCATTATTGTAAAATAAGAACAAGAACCAGTTAAATCCCAAATTGAATAAAATAACTTTGAAAAATCTCTAAATATTACCATAAAAACATACAAGAGAACAAAAGCAAACACATATGCCAATCCTCCGTTAATGTATACCGTTTCCATTGAGATAATATAAAATATGTGCTAAAAACAACAGATCTAGAGTGAAAGCTATATTAAGTGATATTTGAAGTAAATGCTTGAGGAAAATGTGGGTTTTGTTTATTTGGAAAGAGGCATTTGCATTATGAAATTGATCTAACACTATCTCTGCTACCAAAATAAGTAAATCAGTGAGAAACACTCTGGTTTTGCATGTAAATTGCTGCTCTAAGGATACTTTATCTTGTTGCCAAAATACATTAGCAATTTAAAGTGCATATTAGACTGAAATTATTTATCATAACTTTAAAAATAAAATGTTAGAATGATTTCTCATATAGCAAGCTCCAGAAAGCATATTTAAACTTGTGTTATATATTAGATAATCTAAGTAGAAAATTATATATATATGTGTGTGTGTGTCTCTCTGTGTGTGTATTTGTGTGTGTGTTACATGTATATCACATATATCTTAAAATAATCGACAAAGGAAAACTAACTTTGGAAAATGTTGTGTTGATTCAAAAGTTTTAAAAAATACTCAACCATTTTGTTAGAGTAATTAAAATTCCCATAATGGTATCAGTAAAGTCATTTTGTCATTCATTTTCTATTGCTATATGATTACTATGATATTTTTTATAATCATTTCAAAACTATTCCAACTTTTAACTTAAATATGGGAATGAATATGCTTTGTGTAGCCACACTTTCAGGTTATTTTTTATTATACATACTTGCCATATTTAATAGGTACACCATTCTTTTATTATTCTACAAGCATTTATTCATTGCTGGTTATATTCTAAATATTGTTAACTATAGCAATTATATATATTGAACAGTAAATCCAATAACATAACTATGTATCTTAACATCCATTCCATTTTGCTTGCTCTCTCAACTTCCTATAATCCTCTTCAGTCCATCACAGAGAATTTTCTTTTCAACCCGATTATCCCATGCTTTACCAAGTTCCAATAGCAAAAACCTCTTGTGAATAAGGAACAGACATGATACCTAGACTCTGTTCTTTGGATTCACCCACAAGAAAATCAGCTCAGAAGGTCTTGAAGAAACAGGTGATCCCTAGTGAAGAAATTTCAACATTTTGGAAAACTGAGAGCAGATAGATGAATGATAGATGAACCTGACAGTAAAAAGAAAGCAATAAGCTGGACTGCTCTGAAAGTAGACAGCAGGTACCTGTGAAGGTAGAGCTTACACACTGAGTCAAATACAGGAGAACCAGTCACAAATCTATGAACAACTTTCTACCAGGTGCCCTCCCTTACCTAGCATAGTAGGTGACCACCTAAGGAAATTAAGCCAGAAAAACTCAAGATATAAGAAAACCAGGCACAGCTAGATATAAGAGTGAGGTATGAAGTTAAGCACAAAGGCATTAAGGGAAATAATAAACATCAAATAGTGAAATTCCTGCCACTTTTGTGCAACCAGTCCTCAGAAAGCTGCAAGTTGGAAGCTAGACAAATCATACATGTAGGAGGTGAGTATTCCACTTGGGGAAACGGCCAAGTCCAACAGAAATACTGACAGATATGTCATAAGAGATTTCTCAGTGAAATGCCCCACCTCTTCTTTCTATGGTAAAATCAACCACTTACCAATTCTGCATGATCTAGAAATCATCATTTAGCTCTATACTCTTTATTATCAGTTGTCAGTCAAAGATCACTAGACGTTTGAAGAAAACGGCTAACATAACACATGGAGGCAAAGATAAAGAACTAAGAAAAATATTATGCAAGAAGGAATAAAAAACACTCTACTAACTATCAAAATCTTAAGAATGGTAAGATATATTGTATATATAACCATAAAATTAACACTAAAAAAAAGAAAAAGAAATAAAAAGATGTCATGGGTTCCAGGAGGAACTCTTAATAAGTATGGAATATAATCATAGCAATACATTGAAAAACATCAATAGAAAAAATTTGCAAGTTTCCCAAAAGCAATTTAATTAAATAATAGAAAACCAGAGAAAAAGGATAGAAAAATCAAAAGATAAATGCATGATTTCCACCACCTAACCAACAAGAATATCAAAGACAACTGAGTAATTGGTTGAAGGAATACTGTCAAAAAATAATGCAAACATTTTTTTTTTCTAAAGTACAACATTTCTAAATTGAAAGGATCCACTGAGTAGCCAGACAAATTAATGCCTTATTAAGGCATAGCACTGAGAAATATTAGAGCAATCACAACAAAGAAAAAAATCAAAAAGCTTCTATGATTAAAAAGTGGGGACGAAAACAAAAATGTAGAAATTACGAACTCTCTAAATAAATTGGCACTAAACTCATTAATAGTAACATTGGCAGTTAGAATATATTGAAAAATCCCTTTGAAATACCTAGATACAATTATTTCTAATAATGAAAAATATACAAGTTCTCAGATTATTTTCTTCCTTGCTTGCTTGCTTTTTTTTTTTTTTTTTTTTTTTTTTTTTTTTTTTTTTTTTTTTTTTTTTTATACTTGGGTATACTGGGAATTGAACCCAGGAGTATTCTATCTCTAAGATACATCCTCAGCCCTTTTTAGCTTTTGCTTTGAAGTAAGATCTCTCAATAATTTGACAAGGCTGGCCTTGAACCTGTCATCCTCCTGTTTCAGCCTCCCAAGTATTGGGATAACAGACATTCGCTACCATGCCTGGTTCCAGTGTATGTTTTTCAAGAGCTTCCTTGAAGATGTGTTTCTTTAAAAGAAGAAATAAACAAATCAAGGAAATAAAGAACTAATTCGAGAGAGGAAAAGGGATTTGCTTATGAAACCGACTCCCAGATAAGA
>PVLC010012918.1:0-26185 GCA_004027655.1 Graphiurus murinus
TTTTTTTTTTTTTTTTTTTTTTTGCGGTACTGGGGATTGAACTCAGGGGCATTCTACCTCCGAGCTATACCCCCAGCCCTATTTTTTTATTCTTTATTTTGAAACCGAGTCTCACTAAGTTGCGGAGTGCCTCACTAGGTAGCTGAGGCTGGCCTCGAACCCTGATCCTCCGGTCTCAGCCTCCCGAATGCTGGGATTACAAGCGTGCGCCACCACGCCCGGCTTGTATTATCTATATTTTTAAATAATATTACACAGTAATACACACACATAGTTTTTTTTTTATTTTTCTTAAATATAAAGTCCTAGTATTCTCTTATTAACCCCAGGAAGGACAGAGAGACCTAAAGGGTTGTATCAAGGAAGTACAGAAGGGGGTTACTGCGGCATCTTCTTTCTCCCAACCCTAAGAAGCCACGAGTCATAGTCACCAAGAGCTGCTCCTTCTGAAAACTATGAGTGTCCAGAGTGTTTATTGTAACAGCCTGCAACATGACTTGACTAGTGGACCTCAGATCAAGAGCTGAGGTCGGGGGGTGCTGGATATTTCCTATTCAAGTTGAAGTGGGTACAACGATGGACTGATGTGCCAGGATTTTGTTGCAAAAGGTTGGAAAATATACAGTAAGTGATATGGTTTCTTGCTTGTACTAGTTCCTTGCAAGTTGACTGGTGCACAGAGTGGAGCTTGAAACCCACAGTTCCATCGTAAGAGGCCGCAGACCTTACCCGCTCCACACCAGGTTGACAGCTCTAGGCTACTCATGGGAAGGATGGTGAAGTCATTGTGCTAATGGATTCTGTGGTTTAAAAAAAAAAAAGCAGGCTACTACACAGGAGCGGGTCCCCCAGATTCTCCCAGACACTGCATGTTAGTCTTTTGCCTTCTGAACCTTGGCAAAGTAGAAATTGCTGCAAAATACACAGTGTAGTTTGCTTTTCATTTCATTTCCCAAGAAACCCTAGCTAACTTCCATCATGACTTCTTGCTCTTATATCTTTGGGGAAATTAACTTTTAACTATAACTTTAACTAAATGTATGTCATTTTTGGTGTGAAAATATAACCTATTTGTTATATTTTCCCAGTGAAGTGGCTATTTTCACTGGCTATTTTCCCAGTGAAGTGCTGTCCGCTTTTTATTTTTGAGGTTATTCTCTATTGTTCTAAACAGTAAGTAGTGCCAAAAACTAACAAAAATATGTATTCTAGTTTCAACATCAGGGCTGATTTGCTTAAAGAAATCTGTTTGCAATAGACTAATGAACTGTAACATCCCTTCAAAAGAAGATTTAGAAGTAAGTTATTAGCAGTATTAATTCATTGGGGGATAAAAACCAAAGCACTGAATGGGGCTGGGCAATGAATTGCATGCTCTTTCTGGAAGGTTGGGGAGAAACAGCCACCTGGGAACCTGCAGACCCTGCACTGCTGCTGAGTGTCAGTGACCCAAGGACTGCCACTCGGGATGTCAGCTGCTCTTGGCCCCGGCACTGTGTCCTGGATCCGTGGTACAAAGAAGGACCACTGCCATGGAAGGAAGTAGGTACCACCAGCTTCAGTCTGCCCTGCTTTCTGTGTCAGAATTTATTTTTTTCTTTTGCAGCACTGGGGATTGAACCTAAGGGTGCTCTACTATTGAGCTACATTCCCAGTCCTTTTTTTATCTTTATTTTGAGTCAGGGTCTCACTAAGTTGCCCACATTGACCTTGAACCTGCCATCCTCTTCTCAGGCACTGGGGTTACAGGAGTGAGCCACCTCACCCAGCTCTGTGTCAGAATTTGAAAACAAAATTGTGTGGTGTGTTTTGGAAGTTTGATCTTCAAATCCCAGCGTCCTATATCCCCTCCACCACTTCCACAAAAAATAGTTTGGGACAAGTCACTTATCTTTCCCAATCCAGTTTCTCATCTGCAAAATGAAGGGAACAACAATCATGTCATGTGATTGCTGGGAGATCCATTCTTTTATTATTCAACTGTTATTTATTGAATGCCAGGCCCTAGTTCAGCCGCTAACTAGGACGACAACAGGCCTCTGTTGTCTTGGAGTTCATATTCTAATGGGGTCAGATCATAATAAACAAATAAATTAATTAATGAAAAAATCAGATGTTGATAAGCACTAGGCTGAATATAAAGTAGGAGTAACAGAGACCCATAGGCTGATTATATTATGCTACTGGCTCCAGGAAGGTCTGTCTAGGCAGGTTGTATTTGAAGAGATAGGAATGACAGAGCACAGTCAGCAGGCAAAGGTCAAGGCACAGAGTATTCGGGATGCTGGTAAAAGCTAGAGTGAAGACCCTTAGGAAAGGTATCAGATAGCTTTTGCTCCATAATAAATCACTTCAAAGTTAGTGGCATAAAAATAAAATATTTAGCAAGGTACGGTGGCGCACACCTGTAATCATAGTATTTAGGAGGCTGAGACAAGAGAATCACAGCCTCAGCCTCAGCAATACACTGAGACTCTCAACAACCTAGCAAGATACTGTTTCAAAAAAAAAAAATTTTTAAGGCTGGGAGTGAGCTGGGCATTGTAATGCACGCTTATAATATTTGGGAGCCTGAAACAGTAAGATAGTAAGTTCACAGCCAGCCTCAGCAACCCTGGTAGCCCTCTGCAACTTAGCAAGACCCTATTTCAAAATTAAAAATTTTTAAAAATTGGGCTGGGGGTGTAACTCAGAGGTAGAATGCCCTTGAGTTCAATCCTCCGTACCACAGACAGACAGACAGACACACACACACACACACACACACACACACACACACACACACACACAGGCTGGGGGTGTGGCTTGGAGGTAGAATGCTCCTGGGTTTAATCCTCAGTACCATAAAATAATGATAATAGTAACAACAATAATAACCATTTACTTAGCTTATGGTTTTGTGGTCAGCAATTTGGGCTGGGTTCAGCTGGTCTAGCCTTCTGGTCTCAGATAGTCTTACTCTTGGCAGTGGTCAGCTACCAATCAGCTGGTGGCTTTGCTTCTTAGGGTTGGCTGGCTACCCGCTGGGGTGATGGCAGCAACTGGGCCATGTATCTTTCATCCTCTGGCAGGCTATCCCGGGCCTGGTCATGTGTTAGTAAGGGCTCATGAGACAGTGGAAGCATGCCAGGTCTCAGGACCGGAGCAATGTCACGATGCCCGTCTGTTGGCAAGGCCGGCCCAGAGCCATGCAGCAGGGGAAGAAGACTTCAGTGCATGATAAGAGGATTGCAAGAGTCATGAACACAGAGGAAAAGGAGAATTGTGATTTTTGTAATTGGTTAAGAATGAACAAAACAACAAAACAAAAAAAACAAAAACAAAAACAAAAAAACAGAAAAAATGCCTCTGTAGTCATAGCAATTATTAAGGAGTGTTAATGGACTGAATTTTGTCCCCTTCCTCCCTCCCCCCAAAAAATGAAATATTGAAATCCTGACCCTTTTCTATTGTCACTATTTTTTGTTTTTGTTCTAATGGGTATATAGTGACATCTGGTATAGATTCACAAGCCATATGTCTGACAAAAGACTTGTGTCTAGAATACATATTCTCAAAATTCAACAATAAACTATCTCAGAATGTGACTGTGTTTTGATATCAAGTCTTCAAAAATATAACTAAGGTTAAACAGGGTCTTTGAGATGGACCCTAATCCAATAAGACTGATAGGAGAATGAAAAGACAAGCCACAGACAAAGAGAAAATATTTGGGAATTGCATATCTAATAAAGGATTCATATCTAGAACATTTAAAAAATCAAATGATAACAAAACAAATAATTCCATAAAAGTGGGCAAAAAATACAGATACTTCACCAAAGAAATTATGAAAAGATGCTGTACATCATTAGTAATCAGAAAAACAAAATTAAGACAACAGTGAGATATAATGACACATTTATCAGAATGGCTAACTTTAGAAGACTGAACATGCCAGCCGGGCGTGGTGGTGCACGCTTGTAATCCCAGCATTTGGGAGGCTGAGACCAGAGGATTCGGGTTCATGGCCAGCCTCAGCTACTTAGTGAGACCCTGTTTCAAAATAAAGAATTAAAAATAGGGCTGGGGGTATAGCTCGGAGGTAAAATGCACCTGAGTTCAATCCCCAGTACTAAAAAAAAAAAAGGAAGACATACCAAATCTTGGCAAGCATATAAAGAACTGGAGTTCCGAGCTGGGCATGGTGGCACATACCTGTAAGCCTAGATTTGGGGAGGCTGAGACAGGAGGATCAGAGGTTGGAGGCCAGCTTGAGAAACTTAGTGAGCTCTTGTTTCAAAATTTAAAATAAATAAATAAAAAAGTCTGAGGGTGTATCTCAGAGGTATGATGCCTATGGGTTCAATCCCTAGTACTAAAAATAAGCAAATAAAGAAATAGAAATTTTAGTTCTATGAAAGACTCTATTAAGAAAAGAAAAATATTTGAAGAAAATATTTACAAACCATATGTCTGGCAAAGGACTTGTATGTAGACTATATAAATATATATTCTCTTTTAATATACTTTTATTGATGCCTTGTAGTCTCACATCATAATATAATACAAAGTGATAGGGACATTCTTAAAATACAACAGTAAAAACATTCCAATTAGATAATGGACAACAGACATAAAGAGACATTTTACTGAAGAAGATATATGAAAGGCTATCATTACTAGCCATTAGGACAATGCAAACTAAGACCCAAAAAGATGTGACTATATGCCTATTAGAACAAAACCAAAAAACAGTGAAATATCAAATGCTGGTGCTGATGTGGAGAAGCTTGGATTTCTCATTCATCACTTTTGGGGATGTGAAAAACTAAACATACACTTAGAGTACAACCCAGAAAATGTACTCCTGGGCACTTACTCTAGAAATATGAAAACTTGTGTATACAGATAACCCTGCATATAATTTTTTCATATGCAGCTTTATTTCAATAGCTCCTAAATGGGAAACAACCAAAATGTCCCTCAACAAGTAAATGAATAAGCTAATTATGTTACATTCATTCCATGGAATATTGCTCAGCAACAAATAGGAATAAACTATTGACATCTGCAACAGTTTAGATGGATCTCAACATCTGAGATGGATGTATGTGTGTGTGCATGTGCGTGTGTGTGTGCATGCGTATGTTCTGGTCTCTCCCTCTTCTTATAAAGCCACCAGTATTCGATCATGGGGGCTCTACCCTGCTGACTTTAATCCTCATCACTTCCCAAACGATCTACATCTGAAGACTATAAATGGACTATGTTTCCACTTTCTTCATACCTCACACAGGGGTTACATTTCAACCCTTGGGGTACACGCTCAAACTATATCCAAACCACAGCAAAAACCTAGTCTCAAAAGATCACATACTGTATGATTCCATTTATAACATTCTCAGAATAACCAAATTATAGAGATGGAAAACAGATTAGTGGTTGCTAGGGGCTAGAGATGGTGAAGAATGGAGGTGGGTGTGACTATAGAGGGGTAACACGAGGGAGAGCTCTGTGGTGACAGAATGGTTCTGTACCTTGATTAAATGGTGATTATCCAGATTTCCACATATGACAAGATGACACAGAAATATACACATACATTGAACCAATGCCAATTTACTGGTTTTGATGGTGTACTTTAATTATATAAGATAACCCATTGGGAGAAAATGGGGTAAGGCTACATAGGACCTCTCTGTACTATTTTTGCAACTTCCTGTGTATCTATATTTAGAAATATAGCAAAAAGATTAATTAATTTATTTACTTATTTATTTGTGGTTGTGGGATTAAACCCAGGGGCATTTTACCTCCAAGATACACCCCCAGATCTTTTTGTTGTTGATGTTGTTGTTGTTTGGAAACAGGATCTCACTAAGTTTCTGAAACCCTCACTAAGTTGCTAAAGCTGTCTCAACTTTCGATCTTCCTGTCTCAGCGTCCCAAGTACTGGGATTACAAATATGTGCTACCAGGCCTGCCTAAAAATATTTTTTTAAAAAGTAATTAACAAGCCGGGCGTGGTGGCGCACGCTTGTTATCCCAGCATTCGGGAGGCTGAGACCGGAGGATCCGGGTTCGCGGCCAGCCTCAGCTACCTAGTGAGACACTCCGCAACTTAGTGAGACTCGGTTTCAAAATAAAGAATAAAAAATAGGGCTGAGGGTATAGCTCGGAGGTAGAATGCCCCTGAGTTCCACTCCCAGTACTGCAAAAAAAAAAAAAAGTAATTAACAATTGATACATACTACAACCTAGATAAATCTTAAAATAATTATGCTAAAAGAAATGAAATCAAAAAGAGTACATGCTATATGATCCCATTTATATCAGATTCTGGAAATAGTAAAGTGATCTGTAGGGATGGGAAACAAAGCATTGGTTGCCTGGGTGTGGGGAGGAAGGGGAGGTAGGGGAGGATTACCGAAGACCACGAAGAAACTTTTAGGGATAATGGATATGCTTATTATCTTGATTGTGGTGATGTTTTCAGGATGTAGACATACTTTAAATTCATCAAGTTGCTGGGTGTGGTGGCGCATACTTGTAATCCCAGCATTTGGGAGGCTGAGACTGGAGGATCCCGGTTCACGGCCAGCCTCAGTACCTAGTGAGGCACTCCACAACTTAGTGAGAACCTGCTTCAAAACAAAGAATAAAAAATAGGTCTGGGGGTATAGCTCGGAGGTAGAATGCCCCTGAGTTCAATCCCCAGTACTGCAAAAAAAAAAATTTTTTTTCATCAACTTGTACACTTTAAATATTATGCTATTTATTTATTTTAATAATACTATTATTATTTTGGTACTAGGGATTGAGCCTAGAGGCATTCTACCTTCAAGCTCACCCCCAGCCCTTTTTAATTCTTTTTTAAATTTTGAAACAGGGTCTTGCTATGTTGCTGAGATCTTGCTAAGTTACTGAGGCTGGACTCAAACCTATGATCCTCCTGTATCAGCTCCAAGATATGGGATTACAGGCATGCTCCATCACACTTGGCTATCTTTGATTCCCCTCCTCCGCCTTGGAACTGGGGATTGAACCCAGGACTGCTCTACCAGAGTTACATCCCAAATAATTTTTATTTTTTATTTTCAGACAGGGTCTCACTAAATTGCCCAGGCTGGGTATGGTGGCACACACCTGTAACCCCAACTATTGAGGAGGCTGAGGCAGGAAGATTGCAAATTCAAAGCCAGCCTGGGCAATTTAGCAAGACTCTGACTTAAAATTAAAAAAAAAATAAGGGATAGCTCAGTGGTAGAGTGTCCTTGGGTTCTATCCCCAGTACCACACAAACACACCAAAACAAACAAACAAGCACTTTCTGCTTCTCACAATGATTTTAGACAGAGGAATAATTTTTCACACAAGGAAATAGGCACAGAAAAGTCAAATGATTACCTCAGGATACACAGACAGTGGAGGGCAGAAGTGGAGATTTGGAACGAGGCATTAAACTCTACCTTCTTTCCATTCAAGTACAATCTATTGACTGCCCTGCAACAACTATTCACCACTTCACCTTTCATTTAGAATCAGTTTTGTTAGGATTCTCCTCTCTGCGCTATCACCTGAGGGATGGCAAAGTAAAAGAAGCCTGGGGCCCCTAAGGGCTCTCAGTGCCACCAGATGGATGGCTTTGCTGCCTTTTATTTGCCTTTTCCTTTATTTTAGTCTGGAAGCATTCGCTACAACCAGACCCCTACAACAGGTGCTCCGTGGTCTACGGCAGGACTGGTTTACTCAGCCTACGGAGGGGGGCCCAAGCAGGAGGGCCTGCGAGTCTCACTCAGCCTGCCGCCTGGTGGCAGCGTTCCAGGAAGCCAGAGACAGCCACAGGACACTGCAGGGGAGGCCCATGCTCTGTCCTGCCCCCTCCTTCACCTGTCCTACAAAGCTTGTGGGCTCCTGATAGACATGACCAGACAGGTCTGTGCTTACTACTTGCCGGGGCTCAGTGCTTCCTCCTAGGCCAAAGCAGTTAATCCCAAAGTGGAAATCCAGGGCCAGAGTGTTGTCACGTCCCATGAGCTAAGACGGTCCCTGCTCCCAATCTGTAGGAAATCCAATGAATGTCAAGGAACTCCAATGCCCTTCTCACTGCTTTGCTGATGACACTCTTGTCACCTGACTGTTGTGCCTTCACGCCTCTGCCTGGCCCCATTCAGCAGTCCATCCTCTGGGCCCTATAGTGCTCTCCTGGTGGCAGCTTAGGGTGAAGGGGGTTCATCTGCCCAGACAAGGAAGCTTTCTCTTTTGGGGTCTTGAGATTCTTTGGTCCTTCTTTTTAACTCATTAGAGTTTTCTATGACCTTTAAAGCTTCAGTTGGCCTCTAGGTGTGGCCTGTGGTTGGCTGAGCCCCTGGCATCAGCAAAGGCTTTAACACAGTGTGCCCTTCAGAGAGCAGTGCTCCAGTGCTCGGAGCTTTGGGAACAGTGGGTTAGCCCAGCTTTGACAAGGACTGCTTAGTCTTACTGTAGTTTCTGCTCCAATGTGGGCACAATTTTGATCCTTGAAACCTCTCAGAACACATGAGTGGTGCTGACTGGTATTCATGGTAAAGCCAAAACCTTAGGCTAATTTGGGAACCAACAGGACTCTGCCAATTCTTTGTATGAATCCACTCTCCAGCCTTCCAGGTCAGGGTCTTGAGTGGGACACTTGGAACCTCCAGTGGCCTCTGAATTTTCTGAAACTAAATGGCTTTTTTTTCTCCCATTTTAACATCCTAGGAGAGAGAACCAATAGCAAAGGCCATATCTGGGAGCAATTTGGGTAGGAGAGGGGTTGTCTCGAGACCTACTCAGCCCTTTCCTCTTTGTTCAGCCTAAGCAAGGAGGCCTCAGCTGCCCACTCAGGGCTGTTTTGTATAATTGCCCCCCAGGAATCTAACTTCAAGAAAAACTATTAGCTTGCAAAGCATTCCAGATTCCAAACAGATAGATAATAGAATCT
This sequence comes from Graphiurus murinus, assembly GCA_004027655.1. Taxonomy (NCBI): domain Eukaryota; kingdom Metazoa; phylum Chordata; class Mammalia; order Rodentia; family Gliridae; genus Graphiurus; species Graphiurus murinus. The sequence goes on from PVLC010012918.1 coordinate 8,945, forward strand.
GAAATTACTGTTGTTCATTAAGGAAATATTTCCAGGGGGACTACAGTGCCTAGAGGCCATACCAGGATACTCTGATTGTTACTGTTCTTTACCTCCTGTAGCTCCTGACTCTTTAGTTTGCAGGTGGAGTTAAGGTCAGTTCTTACTCCTTGTCTGCCCCTCCCCAATGTACACCTGCATTGACTGACCAAACAGCAGGAGGCCCCTAGCAGCCCCCATAACTACCAGATGGGGCCCCACTTGCTGCAGCCCACACTGTTCCTGCATCCCATTTGGACTTTCACATGAGAAATAAACTTCCATTTTGTACAAGCTGCTGTTGTTTGGGCTCTGTGACTAAATCAAAAGTTCTGTCAACCCTAGCAGGAGAATCAGATGAAAAGCAGACTGCTAGAAGCTCAGCAGCATTTCAGGGGAGCAAGAAGGTGCCAGGTGGCTTTCTCTTCGTACCACATGGGCGTGGATCCCTCTCCTGGTCTTCTAGGCCTGTGGGCTCCATGGTTTTCCCATAGTTCAGCTTCCTCTGCTCCCCTACAACTTGATCCTAGGGACACATTTAATGGGCTCTATCTAACCTTCAACCTCATGTGACTTTCTAGATCCACAACCCAAACCAACTAACTATGAACATCAAATTCTCAGCAGAGACTAACAGTCTCTGGCCAGTCAGTGGATTTGCTGCCTTGGTGTTAGATGCTGGTTCAGTCACCTCTGGTGACAACCTGACAACTGCGGGCCAAGAGATAGAGCAGCTTCTCTGGAAACTATCATGTTCCTCTAGGAGAGAGAGAAGACAGGCCACTCAGGAAGATAGCTTTCATGGCTTCATACAGATCTCATGGGCTTCTTGCCCCCCCCCCCAAGCAGTCCAAATCCTTTCCAGTGTGAACTCCTCCTCTGAAAGGGATGTTATGGTCAGGTGGGCCAGGTGGCATGAACTAGGGGAAGGTAGGTGACCAGGATGGAGTAGTGCTGGTAAGGTGTGGCTATTGAGAAAGAAGACTAATGCCCAAGATCAAAGTTAGGGAAATAAGAGTTCACTGCCAAGTCCAAAGGTCAGGGACAGGGTGGAAAATTGGACACAGAGCCAAGGTCAGGAGCCAGCAGAAGTGGAAAAATGGAAACAAGCCAGGAAACAAGACCAGGCAGAGCATGACTGCTGCTGAGAATGAGCTGGCACTAAGCCTAGCTTCACTGCCTGTTAACCTAGACTCCCACACAGGATCACACCAAGGAAGCCACGCTGGGTTTAAGTGAGAGATATCACCAAGGGGGAACACGAGAAACCCGGGTTTCTTAACTCAGGTCCACAGCCCCTCTGTGTTGTATACAAGGTTGCAAGCCTTTGTGTGTTTTTCTGAGACTGTTAAAATGAACAGAACTCCAAAGAGATTATTTCAAGGTTTGACTGTTGAATCTGGTCATCAGGACGACAGGCAGTCTCTGCGGGTTTCAACTGAGACTTTGAGTGGCTGAGGTTCTTGGCCTCCCTCCAAAGGGGCAGAATCCCCCTGCCTCGGTGCCCCAGGAGCTCTCTGCAGCACTGCGGCCCTTGGAACTGATCCCTCCCTCGGGGCGGGGGCGGGGGGGGGTTATTCATGCCAAGAAGACCGACTGGCTCAAATATTAACGCGACGCTTGCCGGCTTCTTCATAGTCTATCCTTTTCGTCCCACTGGAAAAGCAAACGTATTCCCGCTCCTCTATTTGGGGAGTACGGAAGGAATTCCGAGAATGGGTGCAAGGCCTCGACCCGCACGACCGCCTTTGTTCCACCACCTAACCGCGCCGCCAGCGCCAGGCGCCCCGCCCCTGAGACCGCGTCGCCCCGCCCCCGAGGCCGCGTCGCCCCGCCCCTCGGGGAGGCTCGTGGCGCGCGGGTGTGACGTAGCGCGTGTCACGTCAGCGCGTGTCGAGCCCGGAAGAGCCACGGGCCGGGAACGGAGCTCGTTTCTGTCGCTGTCTCTGCAGCGCCTCGGTCCCCATGGCTCTGTGGCGCGGCTCTGCGTGCGCGGGCTTCCTGGCGCTGGCCGTGGGCTGCGTGTTCCTGCTGGAGCCGGAGCTGCCGGGCTCGGCGCTGCACTCGCTCTGGAGCTCGCTGCGGCTGGGGCCAGCGCCCGCGCCCCCGGGACCTCTCTCCCCAGAGGGCCGGTTAGCGGCCGCCTGGGACGCGCTTATCGTGCAGCCAGCCCGGCGCTGGCGCCGCGTGGCCGTGGGGTGAGTGCCCGCGGGGCCCGGGTCTCTGGGCCTCCCCAGGGAGTGCGGGCGCTCCGGCCTCCAAGGTCCACTTTGGAGGTCGGGCGGCTGGGAAACGGGGTGGTAGAGTCCGCGCGGAAACGGGTTTCCAGAAGTCGCTAGGAGTGGCCAGTGTCCGTGGTGCCCTCTTGGCAAAAAGCGTCAGACATCTGGGTCTAGCCTTTTTTTGTCACCAAAAAAGCAGGGTCTCAGCGGACTGCTTTCCCCTCGGCTGGCCCCTGCGCCCTTGTCTCGTTCCAGTAGGACCAGCCCTACTAGTCACTTGCCAATCCCACTTAGCTTGCCATCTTCAAGTTCGAGCATTCTTCATCGTTCCTACTTTCAGCCCCTCTGCTTCCCAGGCGACTGTTCCTTGGCAGGCAAAGATGCTTGGTTTTAGCCAGGCGAAGTGGCGCACGCCTGCAATCCCAGTCCTTGGGAGTGTGAGACAGGAAGATCGCAGGTTCGAGGACAGCCTTAGCAAGTAGTGAGATTCTCATCAACCTAACGAGACCCTTTTTCAAAATAAAAGTGAAATAGAGCTGGGGACGTAGCTCAGAGGTAGAAGGTCCTGAGTTCAATCCCCAGAACCACAATAAACAAATAAAGATGCTTGGTTGTACCCATTTTGACGGGACTCTTCCCCCTCCTAAGTTTTCATCATCAGCTTTCTGCATTCTTCCACACATTTAACATGCCCTTCTTGAAACTCCTTTTTTCCCCTACTTCAGTGACGTTGCATATTTAAGGTTCTCCCAAATCATGATGCCTCCTTTTTTGTGCTGCTCTCAGAAATGTAATTATTTTCTTTACACTAACTTTAGTCCCTGTCTCAGTTCCACTTAATTTTCTTGCCATCACCCCTAAAGCAGCATACAAAAGCAGGCCTTCTGTCAAGTACTCCACTACTTTATGTGAGTGTTGGGTTCAAGAGGGATAAGGTAGAAGCAAAGCTATCTTGAAGTAATTTAACCAGCATGGTGTCAGTGTTTGAAAGCACTCAACTGTTACCTAGTGTTTTTTATATATACACATTTATTGGCCCATAAGATATGTCTTTTACCTCTTTCAAATTCAGGCTCTTTTCACCTACCTACTTTTTTTTGGTGGGGGGGAGGGGTATGGATATTGAACCCAGGGGTATACTACCACCTCCAACCCTTTTTATTTTTTATTTTTGAAACAGGATCTTTGTAGCTGGGCATGGTGGCGCACGCTTGTAATCCCAGCATTCGGGAGGCTGAGACCGGAGGATCCGGGTTTGCGGCCAGCCTCAGCTACCTAGTGAGGCACTCCACAACTTAGTGAGACCTGGTTTCAAAATAAAGAATAAAAAATAGGGCTGGGGGTGTAGCTCGGAGGTATAACACCCCTGAGTTCAATCCCTAGTACCGCAAAAAAGAAAGAAAGAAACAGGACCTTACTAGTTTGCTCAAGAGTCTCACTGTATTGCTGAGGCTGTCCTCAAATCTGCTATCCTCCTGTCTCAGCCTCCCAAGAATTGAGATTAAAGGCATCACCACCCTGCCCAGCTTTAGCTTCTCAGTTGGCCTCTCTTGCCTTGTGCATGTTCTTTCAACAAATATTCATCCACTACATGATTGATGTCCAGTCTGATAGGTTCTGAGGATTCAGATATGCGTGAAGCTTCATTTGCTGGAAATTGATGTATTCATTATTGTGTCAATCTGCTTGGACCACTAGAACAGAATACTACATACTAGATGGCTTAAACAACAGAAATTTATTTTCTCATGGCTCTGGGGGCTGGTAGTCCAAAATTAAAGTGCCAGGATGGTCGATTTGGGGCCTGGGCCTTTTTTCTCAGCTTGCAGATGACCAGCTTCTCTTTGTGTTCTCAAATGGCCTTTGGCTTTGGATGCACATTCCATGTGTCTCTTCCTCTTATATAGATACCAGTTCCATTGGACTATGGCTCACCTGTGTGGCCTCATTTAACCTTAATTACTTCCTTAAGGCCCTAATACAGTCACTTTGGAGATTAGGGCTTTAACAGAGGAATTTAGGATGGAGTAGAGGATACCATTGCCCATAACTATTATACTGTGTTGAACTACTGGTGAGAACAAGGTATGGGCTGGGGGTGTGGCTCCACGGTAGAGAGCTTACCTAGCACAAATGAGGCCCTGGGTTCGATCCCTAATACCTTCATTGTGGAAACTATATTTCTAGTACAATGATTTGAGTGCCAGACGCCAGAGAAAAAAATAAGATTTTGCCAAGCAAAGATGAGAGAGCAAATCCACCTAGGCAAGAGAACCAAATGTGAAAAAAGTACACTGTTTGGCCAGAAATCTTAGGGTAAAGAACCTGGCATGGTGGTACATGCTTGTAATCCCAGTACTTGGGAGGCTGAGACAGGAGGATCACAAGTTCGAGGACAGCCTTAGCAGGTAGTGAGACTCTCATCAACCTATCAAGACCCTGTTTCAAAATAAAAATAAAATAGGGCTGGGGATGTACCAGAGGTAGAGTGTCCCCAGGTTCAAACCCCAGTGCCACACAAAAAAAAAAAAAAAAGAAAAGAAAAATACAGAGATGATTTTGTGTGCCTGTGTCTGTCTGTCTCTCGTGTGTCTCTCTCTCTCTCCCTCTCTCTCTCTCTCTCTCTCTCTCTCTCTCTCTCACTGGGGATTGAGCCCAGGATCATTCTACCTCTGAGCAACATACCCAGCCTCCCAAGTACTGGGATTACAAGTGTGCACCACCATGCCCAGCTCATCATAAAGGTTTATAAACAGGCAAATGGTGCTAAGTTCTTTGTTGAGAATAACCCATGGGAATGTGAAATACAGATTTTGAGCAGCAGTGCTAATCCTTAACTGCTTCTAACAAAAATTCATTGGTACTCAAAGAGATGAGATACAGAGTGGGGATATAGGAGGAGTTGGTGGGAGCATGTACAGTACTAATTCCAGAATCTCATTTTGGGGTGTGTTTGACTTCTCAGAAGAATACACATATAATCTCATTCATTCTCTCTCCCTCACTTTCTCCCTTTCTCCCTTTCTCTCTCTCTCTCTCTGTCTCTCTCTCTCTGTCTGTCTGTCTGTCTGTCTCTCTCTCTCTCTCTCTCACACACACACACACACACACACACACACACACACACACACGCTTTCATGTGATTTCTAAGGAGTAATGTCTGGAGATCCTGACACTAGTTAGGAGGACATTGTAGGGTTTGGATAAAGGGAGAAAAGAGCCTGAACCATTGCTTGGGAATGATAAAGAACAAGATTTGGAAGATATGTGGACAATCATAGATAAGTTATCAGGCTTGGACACTTTGATTGGGAGGCCAAGACAGGGTCAAAGCTTCAAGGACAGTGCACAGTAACGTAGTGAGAGCCTGTTCCAAAATAAAAAGAGCTGAGAATGTAGCTTAGAGGTAGAATGTGCCTGGATTCAATCGCCAGAATCACACACACAAAAGATTGAGAGAAAGACAAAGTTTGAGGAGGAAGTGAATTTGGACTTCAGAGGATGGGACATGTACCTTCAAGGGGGATTTCAAGCGGACCTGCTCCATCCGCTCCTGAAAATGAAAGGCTGGAGTATATTGAGGGACAAGATTGCAGATTTTGGAGATGTCAACACTTAGGTTGAAGCCCACTACCACATCTTCCTAGGGCATGTGACTCTTCCCCGGTTTCCAGATTGCACCCTCGTACCTGTTGCTCAGTGTTGATTCCTGTAACTCTCTTTACCCTGGCCTATCTTGCTCTTCTCCCCATAGGAATTCTCCATCCTAGCTATATCAGCATTCCTATTGTGTCCAAACACAATGCTAATCCTTTCATCTACAACTTTGCTCAGGCTTGCTTCCTGCATGGAATTCAGTATCAGATAAATCTGGGTTTGAATTCAGGCTCCTGCAGTCTGCCTTTAGAATGTTAGTTACCCCCCAGCCTCACTTTTCTCAGTTGAAAGCAGTAATGACTAATTACTTATCTTACAGTGCTTTGCACATTGATGTCATCTGTCTGAAGATGCCTGCCTAGCATGTGGTTTTTCATAAAAATGGAACTCCTTTCTCTGCAGATGGTCCATGGTTCAGCCAAGGCACTGCTGCCCCAGCCCTACAGTTCTGTGTCTTAGAGTGATTTTGATTAGTTCTTAGAATATCTGAGACGCATAATGTTAAAGCTAATAGGAACTTTAAAAAAGATTTTACAGAGAATGAAACAGGAGGGAGGAGCTAAGAAATATCACCCTTTCCTTTGATTCTTTGAGGAGCTTACAGCCTTGGAGGGAGAGCACTGTCCACTTCACACCCCGCCCTCCATGAGCCTGTGCTGCTGGGCCTGGAAGCCAAGGCCTGGGCGCCCTCTGCTCGCCCTGCAGCCTCTTGCATCTCCGCCTTGCGCGTTTTTTCTTCAGTGGTTTCACCTGTTTTCTCCAAAACCACACTGTAATCTTTTTTACATTTCTTAACGGAAGTGTGAAATTCTGCCTTTGGATCAAATAAGCATTTTTTGTTTTCTAGTTTTTTAGCTCTATTTCCCCTTTATAATAAAGCATCTTAGGTAATAAGCTTGTTTACATGTTGGGATGCTGTTGAGTTGAGCTAAGTGCAGAGGAAAATTCTTGCTCTGGTTAAAGTATTATATAACAAGTACGTGTAAGCATACTTAGTTTGCTGTCTGGCAAATAGTAAATGTTCAGTTTTGTTTTGTTTTGTAATTTGAAATTTTTTTCTCTTTCTTTTTAGTACTAGGGATTGAACCCAGGGATATTTTACCTCTGAGCTACACTGACAGCCCATTTTATTTTTAGTTTGAAACCATCAAACTAAACCAGGTTGCTGAGGGTCTCACTAAATTGCTGAGGCTAGCCTTGAAACTGTGATCCTCCTGTCCCAGTCTCTCAAATACTGAGATTACAGGTGTGTGCTACCATGCCTGGCTAGTACAAGGTTTTGTTTTTTTTCTTTTATAAAAGTTACCAAAAGTTTTTTCCTCTATTAGGCTTTCTTTTTTTAAACCTTAGTATTCCTGACATCATTAGGTGGGGGTTGAAAAATGTTCCCTTGGTTGCTACATTTTTTACCTTGAAATTAGTTCTGTTGGTTTGTCTTATGTTGCAAAATACACTGAATTTGGTTCCTTTTACTTTTTTTGTGTGTGTTAACTTCTGCAAACTTGGCTTTCCCCATTCTTGTCTTTAGAGTCAAAATGTATTTAATATCTCAGCAAGCCGTGTGTTGTGGCGCAAGCTTGTAATCTAGTACTTGGGAGGCTGAGACCAGAGGATCCAGGTTCTCAGCCAGCCTCAGCTACTTAGTGCGGGCCTCCACAACTTGATGAAACCCTGTTTCAAAATAAAGAATAAAAAATAGGACTGGGGGTATAGCTTGGAGGTAGAATGCCCTTGGATTCAATCCCCAGTACTGGAAAAAGAAAAAAAAAAAAACCCACAACAACAACAAAAAAAACTCAGCAGAATTAGATATGGAGATGACATGTTTACAATTTTTGAAGTAACATTTTCAAATGCAAATTTCCCTGTTTCTGAATTTTTGTTCTCCACACTCAGGTCCCAAATCCATTTGGATACATTTTTTAGATAGAACTGTTTGGAGGAAATCCTGTCCCTTGCTGTTGAAACTCACTGTCTGAAGATCAGGAAGCTAGTGGAGCCTGAGAGTCAGGGATACCTGTATTCCTACTGAGAGTCTGCCTTTTAGACAGCTGACGTTGTGTTTAGAAAATGCAAAGGGCACACTGTGTGAGGTGAGATCAGTTTGGTTTAGTACAAGAGGCTGTGAAAGGAATGTATTTTAAACATATCCTTTAGAAGCTGCTGCATTTAAAAACAAACAAGCAAAAAACCTACTGCATGCATGTCCATGTATTTTATGCATTGTAAAGCATGGCAGTGCCCCATGCAGTGGCACATGCCTGCAATCCCATTACTTGGGAGGCTGAGACAGGACTGCAGATTCAGGGAGGCGTTCTGTGTTAGTTTCCAAACCAAGAAGTACCCCCAACTCCATACTGGGGATTATATCGAGGGGTACTCTACTATTGAGCCACATCCCGACCCCGCTTTATATTTTCTTTTGAGTCAGAGGATCTTATTGAGTTGCCCTGGCTGGCCTTGAACTTGGTATCCTGCCTCAGCCTCTGAGTATCTGGAATTACAGGTGTGCACCACCAGGCCTGCCAATACCAAGAGGTTTTTGAAGGGGACTAGAAGGGAAGCAGCACAGCTGTGTATTCTATGCCAAAATCCAACCCCATGGGCCTTCTTTATTAATGAGTTAAACCTCTGGTTTCAAAGCTGCTTAGCATTGAAATCCCAGCCACCCTTATCACTAGGCGCTGTCTTGGTTGCCCTGCTGTGAGCTTAGCTCAGAGACTAAGAGCTGCCTATGTGGTCAGTCAGTGATGCAGCAAGAGTGACATCCCAGTAGGCAGGGGCAGCAATAAAGTTGATGAGGGACTGGAAGACCTCATGTAGCTTCATTAATTATTTAACCTTTCTCTTTAAAAGAGGGATGAAAAATAATAAAAGGGGGATGATTTTAGAAAGAACTACTAAAAATACATGTTAGCCAGAACTTTGTGTGTGTGTGAAATATTAGGGATTGAACCCAGGGTCATTCTATGTCTGAGCTATACCCCTAACCCCTTTTTTTTTTTTTTTAATTTTGAAACAGGGTTTCTCTAAGCTGCTGAGGGCCCTCACTAAGTTTTTGAGACTGGCCACAAACCTGCGATCTTCCTGACTCAGCCTCCCAAGTAGTGGGAATATAGATGTGCACCTCCATGCCCAGCTTTATTCTTTATTTTGAAACAGGATCTCACTAAGTTACTGCATGCTGGCTTCAAACTTGTTATCCTCCCATCTCAGCCTCCCCAGTACTGGGGATTACAGGCATGTGCCACTGTGCCCAGCAAGCTAGAACTTCATACCCACATAGAAGGTGCCATGTCAGACAACCCTAGTGTTTTATAATTAATATAAAGCCAACAAGGTGATGTGCTGGTTTCTCACCAGCCCTTTAAAGTTCTTGGATCAGTCCTCTGAACACCTGCCAAGCGATGAGTTGTTAAAACCACAGGTGTGCTTGAGACTTTAAAGCCTCACTCAACTCTTAAGACGCAAGACACAGGATTTGGCTGGGAGTATGTGGGTATTTAGGTATTTAATGTATCTTACCACCATTTTCTTTTATCTTTGGAGGGAAGGTGTCTGATATTTAGCTTTTGGCCAAAACATGTTTTGCTTACTGGGCACCAAGCTCTGTTCCTAAGCACATATTATTTAGTCTTCAGAGTACTCAAGTCATTGCCACTTTTGTTTATTTATTTATTTATTTATTTATCTTGCAGTACTGGGGATTGAACTCAGGGCATTCTACCTCCAAGCTATACCCCCAGCCCTATTTTTTTTCATTCTTTATTTTGAAACAGGTTCTCACTAAGTTGCAGAGCGCCTCACTAGGTAGCTAGGCTGGCCGTGAACCAAGATCCTCCAGTCTCAGCCTCCCAAATGCTGGAATTACAAGCGTGTGCCACCATGCCCGGCTCATTGCCACTTTATAGATGAAGAAACTAAGACTCAGAAAAATTAAAGTGAGTTGCCTAGAATACACAGCCAGTGTTAACCCATACAGTTTTTCTCTGCCAGTGTTTTCTCAGAAATGCTGATTTTTGTTCCCATGATAGTTCTGTTCTGAAATGCTGAGCACCTTCCTGCACTTGAGCCACCGTCTTCTCACTTTGTAACTAGTATAAAAGTTTAACAAGCTCTTAAAAAAAAAAAAAGATCCCATATTCTGATCCTATACATATATACCAATAAAGGGATTTTTCTTCTGCCACGTGCTGCTTGCTTTCCTGTTCAGGTGGCAGATCACTTCAGCTGTTTCCTGTTTGAATACGGTCCTCTGAAACCTCTCCTTGGAGCTGCCCCAGTGCTCTGGCCACCTCCTGTCACACATCTCTTTCCTCCTTCCTCCAGAGTCAATGCGTGTGTGGACGTGGTGCTCTCTGGTGTGAAGCTCTTACAGGCACTTGGCCTGAGTCCTGGGAATGGGAGAGATCACGCAGTTCTGCATTCAAGGAATCATCTGGAAGAAGCCTTCGTTCACTTCATGGGGAAGGGAGCTGCTGCTGAGCGCTTCTTCAGTGATAAGGAAACCTTTCATGACATTGCCCAGACTGCGTCAGAGTTCCCAGGAGCCCAGGTCTGTTCAGTTCACCAATAGTAAATTAAGAAAGCATGGGGGAAAAGAAGCCTTTTTCTTCTAGAAGCAGCTTTTTCCTCCAGTTTGCCCCAAGACAGTTACCATTGGACATCCAATTCAGCAATGGTTTCACTTTTTGCAAAACCGAGTATCTGATGTTTTAATTCTGCTGTTACTAGTTAGTTCAATTCAGGGATCATTAATGAAGCATACTTACTAAAATTTTTGTTCTGGTTCATCCATTAAATTTTCTTTTTTTTTTTTTTCTTTCATGTTTACCAAGCTTAAGTTTAGGAAACATTGTCTACTCTTGACTTGTTTTGATTGTAATGCTTGTTTTTGATAACTTGTAATAATCTCACTACCACTGAGTCCTCCCTAAGTGGGAGGACAAAGACAAGCAAGCCCTTTGGGGAAGGGAAGCCGGTCGTCACCTTTGTTCTGTTGGTGCAGAGCAGGGTTTCTCAGTGGGGCGCTGTTGATATTTTGGGATTGATAGTACTTTGTGTTGAAGTCTGTCCTGTGTGTTGTACAGTGTTTAGCAGCCTTTCTGACCTCAGCTCACTAAATGCACTACCCCTTTCCACAGTTGTGAGGGCTGAGTACATCTCCAGACACTGTCCACGTTTCCTGGGTAGGGAGTAAGAGGGGAACAAATCACCTCTGACTGAAAACCACTGATCTAGAATGGTGGTTTTCAAACTCGAACATGCAGCAGAATCACTTAGAGAGGTGTCTAAAAGATTCCCGAGCCTACTCCCAGGATTCTGATTCAGTGGATGTGAGATGGGAACAAAGAGTTTTCCTTTCCAGCAATTTCCTGTTTGATTTGAGGGTCTGTGGGTCTGATGACCTCGCTTTGGGGACCGCTGGTCTATCGGGTGGAGCAGGTCAGAGACAGAAGGAGCTCACCTGGTGATCAGGCAAAGAAAGCCTCGGAGCCTGGTCGGTCCCAGCACTTCTTTGAGGCTCGAGGAGTAAGAGGCAGCGTTGGGGCTGGAGACACAAGCAGGGCTCCTGCTGTCTCATGCCCCATGTGCCTGCTGCTGCCCTCACGGCTCTTGAAACTGAGTTTTGGTTGTTTATTACAGTATCTCACATCCCAGCTTCCCTACCTCCGGCCATTTCTTCCTTCTCATCTAAAATCTTCCTTTGCCTGGGCACCCAGTCTGGGTCTGTAGTTCTAGCCAGGGCAGCTCTTAACATCATTTTTAATTGGTTCCTTTCATAGGCAAACCTTTGTGACCACTTTTATTTTGATGACTTTTGAGATTTTAAAGTTTTTTGTCCTTTGAAGCTGCCCATTTGAACATTAGAAATAGACATGATCATTAGCAGCTGAGTTTCTAAAGGAGACAGCAACTTGTTAAGGTTTCAGTTATGATCATTTTATAGTTGAGCTCAGTAGTGAGAGTCTGATCTCTCAAGAGAGAATTTTGATAGTTCTAACAAGACAAGCCTGCTCGGAAGTCTTTGTGGCCGTGATATTTAAGCCACTGATTCATTTTCTATTCTGTCCTCTTTTGCTTTTGATCCTGTCTTTTGTTTCATAATGAAAAAAATTTTCTACAGAATTTCTATCTTGCTTTCTGTTGGTCCAAGTTGTTTCTTAATGCTGTAAAACCTAAAATGTCACCGGGCGTGGTGACTCACGCTTGTAATCCCAGCATTCGGGAGGCTGAGACCGGAGGATCCAGGTTCTCAGCCAGCCTCAGCTACCTAGTGAGGCACTCCGCAACTTAGTGAGACCCGGTTTCAAAATAAAGAATAAAAAATAGGGCTGGGGGTATAGCTCGGAGGTAGAATGCCCCTGAGTTCAAGCCCTAGTACCACACACACACAAAAAAAAACCCTAAAATGTCTTACCTCCTACCACCTCAATTTGGTGCCTCTTGAAACTTCCTTAAACTATAAAGCAGATTGCCTGACAAACAGTAGCTAATAACCATTACATGAAAAATCTGGTATCCATTTTACAAATATCTTAATATTTCCCCAAGATTTTTAGTAATTTTCTCTAGCCATCATAATTAAACAAAATATTAAGTCTGAATGTTAAGCCAAATTTCAGCCTACATATCACAGAAAGTTACAAGTAACAAAGCCTAGCCATACCATTCATGTTTTCCATATCTGTTCTGTCTGGAAGTTCAGAGCCAAATTTGATCTACAATTATGGCAATAATAATACTAATTTCTTTTTTTTTTTTTGCGGTACCGGGGATTGAACTCAGGGGCATTCTACCTCTGAGCTACACCCACAGCCCTATTTTTTATTCATTATTTTGAAACAGGGTCTCATTGAGTTGTGGAGTGCCTCACTAAGTAGCTGAGGCTGGCCACGAACCCAGATCCTCTGGTTTCAGTCTCCCAAATGCTGGGATTACAAACCAGCATGTGCCACCACGCCCGGCTAATGCTAATTTCTTGATTGCTAGATTTATTTTCTTCACCTTATTACTCATGTCCCACCCAAGTCCAGAGGTCAGTCAAGCAAGCTATAGGATGAGAGTGATGTCCAGCAGCTAGAATGATTTGTTTATGCCTCTGCGTGGGCTGAGGGGTTTAGCCCAGGCAAACCACTGATGAAGCTTCTCAACTTGCAGAATAGGACAGCAGCCTCACCGCCTGTTTGTCAGGTTTGTGAGGCACCTAGATCCATCCTTAGCAGCACAGAATACCAGTGTTGAGTTACCTGCTCTCTGCTGAGAGATGTGTTTAGAGGGAAATATTGTCCTATGTTAGAGCCATTTAGAATTTACTCCCAGGAGGGACTTTGTATATCCTAGCACATCAGTGTGTTTCTTCCTTTTACAAAATTTAGCAAGAAACGTTTACTGAGCATTTATGATGATAGCTCAAGCTGACAAGGGCTGTATGACGGGTTCAGATTAGAAAGGTGGAAGGAATTTGTAATCTTGTCTGGCAAGGATAGTCATGGAGGCTGAGATGTCAAAGGGGAAGGGGAACAACGAAGGCATCACAGAGGAGGTGGCATGCCAGCTGATTTTTCTCCTAGCACAGGAGAGGGGAGGACATCCTAATCCTTCTGCGGAAGCAGAAGGGCTGAGGAAGGACTGGAAAGATGCAGGGAGAGTGTGGAAGGGAAGAACAGGCAACAGTGGTAAGCACGAGTCAGATAAAGGCCTGTGGGCCTCAGAGAAGAGATTTGAGGGCTGGAGGTGTAGCTCTGTAGAATGCTCACCTAGCATGCATGAGGCCCTGGAAGCCAGGCGTGGTGGCACATATCTGTAATTTCAGTACTTGGAAGGCGGAGACAGGAGAATTGCAGGTTTGAGGCCAGCCTCAGCAACTTAGCAAGGCATTCAGCAACATAGTGAGACCCTGCTTCAAAATAAAAAATAAAATAGGTCTGGGGGTGTAGCTCAGAGGCAGAACACCTCTGGGTTCAATCCCTAATACCTCCCCCCCCCCCCATAAAAGACAAGGACCTGAATCCATACCCAGTATAGCCAAAACTAAACAAAAAAACAAATTTCATCTGTCAAATCATTCAGGAGGAGAGTGACATAATCATTTACTCATTTTAAAGGGTCACAGTGTACTTGGGAGGCAGAGATAGGATTGCAGGTTCTAGGCCAGTCTCAGCAATTTGGCAAGACCCTCAGCAACTTAGACCTGTTTCAAAATAAAAAATAAAATAGGTCTGGCAGTCTAGCTCAGAGGTAGGATGTCCCTGAGTTCAGTCCTCAGTACAAAAAAAAAGGGTGGGAGTGGGGGTGGGGGTGGGGGAGACTACAATGTAGAAGACGAAGCCTAGCCATACCTTTCATGTTTTCTATATCTGTTCTGTCTGGAAATTCAGAGTCAAATTTGATCTATAACTATGGCAATAATAATACTAATTTCACAGTTACCAGATTTATTTTCTTCACCTTATTACTCATTGTTTCTGTGTTTTATTAACTTCATTATGTCCTCTTGTAAAGTTACCTCAATGTTTTTTTTGGGGGGGGAATGTGCTATAAATTAATTCTTAAAAATTATTAAGCTTGGGTTATAGAGTTATGTTAAAAATACTAATATCCTTGAACTATCTTACAGCACTATGTAGGAGGAAATGCAGCTTTAATTGGACAGAAATTTGCAGCCAACTCAGACTTAAAGGTAGGTCAAATTTATGAATTAAAACTTGTGCTGTTCTGTAGTGCTTCATTAATTTTAGGAACAACACTGGATATTTGTTCCTTGATTCAATTTACAGATCACCTGCTGTGTGCCAGACTGTGGGCCTCTTGTTAGGAAGCAATACAGTATTAGAGGAAGGTAGTAGTAACTAAATACTTTCTAAATGTTGACTATGTGCCTAACATTGTCTTTGGGGCTTTACATGGATTGTCTAATCCTGGCAGCAGCCCTATAAGGTAAATTGTTACTGTCGATGGTACTACCATTTTTCTTGTTTGCTACATAAGGAGGCATGGAGACATTCACAACTGATAAGTACTGGAACAAGGATTCAGACTATATCACATAATGGTTAAGAGCATGTGGGCAGTCAGGTATGGTGGTACATGCTTGTAATCCCAATGATGGGAGGCTGAGACAGGAGGATCGCAGGTTCATGGCCAGCCTCAGCTACTGAATGAGACCCCCCACAACTTAGTGAGACCCTGTTTCAAAATAAAGAATAAAAAATAGGGCTGGGGATGTAGCTTGGCAATAGAATGCCCTTGGGCTCAATCCTCATTACCACAAAAAAAAAAAAAAAAAAAAAAGCCAGGTTTAGTGACACATTCCTATAATCCCAGTACTTAGGAGGCTGATACTGGAGGATTGGAGGTTTGAGGACAGTCTCAGCAAGTAGTGAGACTCTCATCAACCTAGTGAGACTCTGTTTCAAAATAAAATCATAAAATAGGGCCAGGGTATAGCTTGGAGGTAGAATGACCGTGGGTTCAATCCCCAGTACCACAAACACAGAAAAAAAAAGAGGCTGTGGGCTCTGGAGTCAGTACGTGAAATTGGAATTATAAAAGTGATGTGAGAAAATGTAGTTAATGAGCCTGGATCCAGAGTGTTGGAAAATGAGAGCCACTAGATGGGAGTCAGTAGAAGAGTGTCTTTAAGTTTTGTACCATGTGGTGTAAATAGAATTTAAAATGATTGCTATTTAAAAATAACATCAGCTGGCAGGGTGGCACATGCCTTAGTCCCAGTTCTTGGGAGGCTGAGATAAGAGGATTATAGGTTTGAGACCAGCCTCAGCAACTTAGTGTTGAGTTTCAACATAAAAAAATAAAAAAGACTGGGAGAATAACCCAGAGGTAGAATGCCCTGGGTTCTAGTACAAACAAAACAAAACAAAACAAAACAAAAAAACGAGCCTTAGCCACTTAGTGAGACTCTTAGCATCTTAGCGAGACCCTGTTTTAAAATTAAAAAATAAATAAAATAGAGCTGGAAGTATAGCTCTCAAGTAGAACACCCTTGAGTTCAATCCCCAGTACTGAAAACAAAAAATAAAAAAACACCTGAGTAAGAAATTCCTTTCATTGTGAGTGGGATAGGTTTGAGGGTGGCAGGTAGCACTGATGTTCTGCTATTGTACTATAAAATGATGAAGGTTTGTACTAGAGCTGCCAAAAGAGGAGAAACATACCTTACTAAAACCTACTACAGTGGGATCACTGGCTTGGCTAGACTGTAAGTGGGAACAAAGAAGAGACACCTACACAGATAATTCCCAAGTTCATAAACTTGAGAAGTGCACAGTAGTTGTGGTTGTGGACAATAGAGAAGGGAGCCATGAACAGTGCTCTGGGTTTGGAGGACCAACCTAAAAATAAAAATTTGAGTCAAAAGCCAGAGATAAACCCACTAATATAGACAGAGGGTCAGCAATTTCAGGGGGAAAATTCGTATTAAGCTACACCATACACCAGAAAATGGATATCATTTAGAAAGTATGTGTCAACATTTACATTTTTATATGAATTAAAGTTCTTATGAAATATTAGGGTGGGAAATATAGATTTTTGAAGTCATTATTCTTACAGAGAGTAATTAACTTCTAAACAGAGGAGATTAGAAATTCCAGGGCTGACCTTTGGAAATATTACCAGCTAATAGAAGAAGAAAAGATCCATCATATGCCCTCCCCCCCCCCTTTTTTTTTGTATGGCAGCACTGGAAATTGAACCCAGGAACATTCTACTTGTGTGTGTGTGTATGTGGTATGGGGATGGAACTCAGGGGCATTCTACCTCCAAGCTACACCCCCAGCCCTTTTTATTTTTTTGTTTTGAAACAGGGTCTCACTAAGTTGCTGAGGCTAGCTTCCCACCTGTGATCCTCCTTTCTTAGCCTCCCAAGTACTGGGATTATAGAGCTTTACTCTGACCCTGTCTGTCTATCTATCTGTATGCCTGCCTGTCTGCCTGCCTGTCTGTCTGTCTGTCTGTCTGTCTGACTGTGTGTGTGTGTGTGTGTGTGTGTGTGTGTGTGTGTGTCTGTCTGTCTCTCTCTCTCTCTCTCTCTCTCTCTATATATATATATATATAGATATAGTGTGTGTGTATATATATATATGCATATATATATATATATTTGATTACCCAAGGAGATTCAGATTTTGTTTCTTGAATGAGCATTGGTAGTTTATTCTTTTCAAGGAATTTGTCCACTTCATCTAAGTTGTTGAATATATTGGCATAAAATTAATCATAAAATTCCCTTATCCCTTTAAGATCTATAGAGTCTGTACTGATGTTATTTTTCTCTTTCCTTATACTGATCATTTATGTCTTTTCTTTTCCTAAGAGGTTT